>BSBN01001909.1:600000-781091 GCA_027924645.1 Cunninghamia lanceolata | reverse complement strand
GAATATATGTAATTAAAAATCAATACATACACAAGTACACATGAATGAGGGTATAACCAACACTATTAGTGTATAAACATAAAATGTTAACACATCATACAAGATATGACCACATACAATATTGGGAAGCACATAGTAATTAGACATATGCTATGAAATCACAAGCACCCATTAGGTATGTAATCCAATACACAAAAAAAGAGAGGGTTGCCATAAGTACTTTCAATGGAGTGTCATCATGGTTATCAACAACATGGAGGTTGAGAAGCATGTCACCATCCCATGGATGTCTTCAACGACACTAGTATTGGAATGCAAGCCTATCCCAGCATCCATGGTCTTGAAAATGCCAGATTGTCTTGCTTATCCTTCATTCAATTCTTTCCACATATCCTCTTGGGCACACAGAAGCATCTCATGGTTATCTTTTTTAATGTTTAAAATGTGTAAACCCCATAATTTTTACTAATGTCTTCTCTCAACCTCTGATTGCCTCAACCTCGGTTAATAAACAAGTGAATGGGCACGAGAGTCCACTCCATTCTAGCCTAGAGCCTTCACCTCCTATGGATATATAGGCACATACACATCAAATACATGACATGGATATTGTTAGTAAATGAATTGGTATATAACGATTCACTAACAATTGTTGGGGTAAAAACCCCTCCTCAAGATGGGTGAGGCTACCCATTAATGAAATTCAAAATTAGGAAAATGATTTTTGTATGTTTTATGCTCATTGATTTTTATTTTGTTTTGTAGGGTTTTAGGAAATAAATCTAATGATTAATTCATCATATTGTAAGGGAAAACTCAAGAAATTCAAAGATTGTACTAACATATGAAAGATGCAATGACAATCTCAAGAAAATAGAAGATTATACCTGATATAAGAATAGATACAATGACAAATGTGAATGAGACACAAAGTTCTATTCCACATCTTATTATTCTCGTGAATCTGAAAATATAAAGCTCTCCTTCTGCCTACAAGCTTTGCCAAAACTTCCAAAAGTCCTTTGTTACATTTGTTTCTTCCCTTTTGTAAACTTCACCTCCACCAAGTAGTTGCACAACCATCTCCAACTCCATAAACTTCCATTTTCCTAAATCCTAATTTGCACCTTTAAAAAATTTATTTTTACATTCATGGGCACTTTTCTTGTGCAAAAATGACTTGCACTTAAGTGATATTAATTAATTAATAGCACTTTACAATACTAACATTTTGGATTTTAAATATGATAACTTTAATTAATTCATAAATGAATTAATGTAAGTTACTTTATGACTTTGAATTAAATTAATTAATTCAAACAAATTAATATAATTTAATGTTGTAAAATCAGCAAAACTCAACTTGAACCACACAAAGACATTAAGTGGATTCTACAATGACTAGTACATTATGCGAAGGAATTAACCAATTTCATGCTATGATTATTTTCTTATAATAGCTTTTCCAACAACAATTTATGGAAGCCCTATATGCTTTACCATCTAGGTTTTAATTGCATCCTCTAGGTGATAACTTGCAATTAGATCACAATGAGTGGATAGAATATGAAGGAAATTCATGATGGGCTCAATTTGACACTAGCAAAAATTGGGGACTAGATACAAGGTACACACAATCCCAATTTTTTCACCATTCTGTTTCCATGAAATAATTCTATTCCCACAAAATTTAAAGTATAAACAAATGATAATTTAAAATTTTTACTTTTCATCACATTTAAGCTTTTTCAAACACTCCATTTTTAATGGTAAAAATCCCAATTATTGAAACATCAATTTCCCTGTTTTCAAGGATACCCTTTTAAATCTAAGGGTCTCTACTACACTCTTTTAACATCACATAATGATTTTCCCAAAAAAATTCTTAGTTCCAGTACAAAATGAGAAATTTTCAAAATAAATAAATGGGGATTGTTAAATTGATTCCAATAGATGTAATAGTCCACCCATACAATCTTTCCTTACCATCAAGAATACCAATACATCCAATTAAGGTGGACATGGAAAATGCCTAAGGAAATTTAAATGAAAAGGAGGAGATAAAACCCTTACCTTCAACCAAGTGCACAACCAAGAATGAGGAGGAAGTTTTGTTGGAGGAGATTCACCTCCCACTCCACAAGCAAGAATTCCACTCTCACACCCAAGCTAACAATCTAGAAATAAAAAATTCTTATGCCAAGAAAGGGAGGATGGAAGGGAAGAAGAGGAGAATGTAACAACAAAAAAAAATTCATGCCCCAAACACCAAAACTTAAACAACCTTCAAATCCCATAGCAAATCCAAAACCCCCACACTAAAGAAAGAGAAGAGGGAAGAGGGAGACAAAGAAGAAAAGATGTGACTAGAAAACTCTAATGCCCAAAACCTATAGTCCTCCCAATTTCCCACACCCCAAAGGGAATGTTTCCTTTTTCCTTTTAAGAAAAATGCATTACTTTCGCCCCAAAAGCCCCTAAATGATAATACAAATTATTTTATAAGACAGTTTTGCATGTATCCTAATAATGCATGCTTATTTTGATATAAGTTATTCAAAGAAGGAAAAATAGGAAAATGTAATATTTTGTGTAAAATAGTAATATGATTTTCTAATTAAAGCACATATTTCATTACTTCATATGACATAAAATACATTATGAAACACATAAAAGTATAATTTCATCCATCACCAACATAAATTCATTTCGTTAGCTCACATCAAAATATGAAAAACAATTAAATAAAATTATGCATAAGAGTTGAATAATCTATAGAAAACACTCAAACACATTTTATGGGTTTTCACATGATTCAGGAATCTGAAATCAACCAATTTAGATTTAGGCTCATAGGGCCACACAAGACACATATTATAGCTCAAGCTCTAGCAAGATTAATAATAAAAACATAACATTTTTTCCCAAGCCAACTACCTCCAATTAATCACCGTTGCGGAAACTTGCACCTGCACACTCAAAGAAAACATTAGGTGCACCTACACAACACAAAATAGTTGAAGCACAATATATATATATCCACTAATGAGATAATATAAAAATTTACATCTAATTAAAAATTATCTAACACTAGCATGGTTTAACTATATAGATGCATAATAATTATACAATGTTGAACTCAATGAGCATGGGAAAGAACCACATATCATAATGAAACTAGTGAAAAAACATTATAGAGTCCAACATATATAAATCCAAGTAAAAAATCCATACAACTCAATAACAATCCTCATGAACATCATTAGAAAGTGCCTTATATACTATCCAAGTGAAATAATAACAAATCATCACATCTAACTAGAAATCACCTATGACTAATATGATCTAGATACGAGATGCAGAATGAACATAATCCACAAGGACATCACATATAACATATATAGTGAAATAGTGAAGCAAAAGCACAACAACAATCCAAACATATAAAGTCATGTTGTATGCATCCCATAATACATAGTCAGACAACATATGCTAATACAAAACCTCATTGACAATGTACATCAATGGCAAATCCAAAATATCACATATAGTGATAAAACATATAATATCACAACGTAGGTATCCAAGATTTGCAATAATAATGACTCGATGTCCATACAAGGCCCCATTGGAAGGTTTGGTACACAAGATCACAACATCATACATGCCCCATACCATAGTGATTAATAACTCAATACAAAATATAATATCTAGGATTGAATAACACAAAAGACACACGTGCTAGTGGGCATTACAAAAATAATTTTTTTGGAGACCTTGGGCTTGAATCTAGATCTATGCTACAATTTTTTAAATAATTTTGTAGTGTTTGCATGAATAGAAATATCAAAAACCTTACAACTAAAGAAAAATTTTGCTTTTCCTATTATAAAATGAGGTAAAGGTGGCTATTTTTAAAGAACTTCCTTTAGGATTATATGGATGAAAAATTGGTAGGTGGGAAGCCCTAGAAATTCATTCTCTTTGATTCAAGCTTGTGGTGAGAGGAGAAAAATACATGGCCACTCTATTAGGTTACAAATCATGGGCAATGTTTGTGAATGAAATTTAAGTTCGATTTATTTTAGAACCTCTATCTTGAAGGGGGTCATCTAGAGGTAGGTGTACACATTAACTTGGTTCTTGTTAATACATGGTTTAGGATGGGGAAATGTAGGGTTCACATGTACAGGATGGGGCTAGGCATACAAATTTAAGATTTGACAAGGGAGTTTAAAGAGGACTAAAAAATATTAAATGTTAGGTTAGGGCATGGGTTGGGGACAAGAAATCAATGAAGGGAAATGCTTAAGAAGTCTAAACAATACTGTTGACTTATTTTCCTCTATCCAAAGTCAAATGGTCCACCCTTAAAAACCCTTGTTGAAACCATTGAGGACCCAATTTCTACAAAACCCTAAACCCTAAAAGTCTTTTGCAATGTGCCACGGGCTTTTGTTATAATTCCCTGTTGACTTGCTATTGCCCGTGAGGGTCCTTCAGGTTGTAACTTTGAGTCTAGGCGAGTTGTTCTTTTGTTGGCCCCACTTGTCAAGTCACCACCAAGAGCCTGTGTCTTATATTTCAAATAAGTCTTAAGTCTTCAAAAGGGGTTGGAGGTGCCATATGGCCGTTTATCGCAGCGTTGTAGAGCTCAAGAGATGACTTCATTATCCCACTGTGCAGCCACAATAAGGTGCCAGCTATTAGAGAATGTGGCTTATAGCCATTAAATTAAAGACCCCAAATCGATGAATCAAATGCTGCCAGACGTCTTCTTCTTAGTTCATGGTTCCTAGGTGCCATAGAACTCCGCCACGTATCTTCGGTTGTGTTTCTTTTTTGTATAATTTCTATTTGTTTCTAGAGCGTGCCACGTGTCGCCTCCGTGGGGATTAAAGGAGAAACTTTTGAGAAAGGCATCGAGACAGAGCGTAGTAGTGCCATGTGTCTTTTGTTGCAATAAGCAGAGTTGGGCACGTGTCTCTTCCTTTAATAAGCTTTGAAGTGTCGAGGTACAGTATGGTGGGTCCCAAGGTATCATGTCTAAGGTTTCTAAGAGCAACAGAGTGTGTCACATGTCGCCTCTGCGAGTGATTAAAGGTTGATAAACAAAAGAAGCTTTTGAAAGCGCGCCAATCTGCGATCTGTCCCAGTTTTGAGGCTCTCAGGTGTTGCCACGTTTTAGTAATAAAAGAGGTGGAGAGCGCCAAGTGTCACAATGTCATGTATTCTCTTTATATCAAAGGGAAACTAAGTTTGAAGAGTGCAGGATGACCAGAATCGAACAGTTGCGCAAACGTGCAGGGGAATCCTGCCAGAGAGGAATATTCGTCACGCGGCTGTGATGAGGTGACACGTCGCCTCATCTTAAATAAAGAAATAAAAGGTGTATGAAAGATGGCCACGCGGAGGCTCCTGCTTGATTCTACAGAGCCAAAAGGAAAATTACTTGCTCTCTACCACTCGGTCACGAAATGATGACACGTGTCCGTGGAGTAAAGGAATTTTAAAGTGCAATGGCTGGCGATGGAATGCTTGGAAACCGTCGATCTAACCTAAAGGGAAAATCTATCTATGGCCAAGATTTAAAGGAGAACCTCAGGTATCCCGAAGACAAGAAATTTGTGGACTCAGCTAACAAGGAGATTCAGAGCCTGATTATTCAAAGAATCCAAGTAGATATGGTACAAAATCAAAGGGTTCAAATTTTAAAGTGTTGTACAAGCTTTGCTCAGGGGTTTTGTCTCATCTCCCATCAATGTGGATCCAACCTTCTCAGCTGCCCCTTAACAGATATTCACTGCATTAATTGCTTTAGATCAATGAATCAACTATTCGCATTGAAGGAGAAATATCTTTCATCTGCCCAGATCTCCAGATATTTTTTGCAGTTAATTCTTGTAGATAGTCATCCCTTCAAACGTAGATATTTTCTGACAGAACCCGTGGGGCAATTTATTGTAACCTAATTAGGTCATTTTGAATCAGATGCTATATATGCATGAATGTAAGATGTAAAAAGGGTTGGAAAATAGTTAGTCGGATGATTCTATTTTTCAAACAGAGCTCTTCTCTATTGTAATCATGCCTTCTAATTGAGTATATGCTGGTTATTCTTACCTCTTTGTGTTGGTTTCTAGTTCTGTGTAAATCTGAGGATGGTTTGTCTATGAGTGCTTTGTTCCTCTCGACCATTTCTTACCCCTTACCTCTATTAGGATTAGCTAAATCTGTGTATGTTCATCTGCTATATTTGGTTATGTTGTGTATTTCTTCAGTTTTGTGAGAACTCTTATATTCAAACCTGGTGTATCACCTCCCCTTTATTTTTTAGTTCATCAATTTTTCCTCTTTTCCTATCAAGTGAATAGATTAGGTTTAGTCTTAGGCTCACTGAATCTCATATTCAGCAAAGGAACCAGCCTCTCTCTGGAGATTTGGTCTCCCTGCAGGGTCCCACACCTGGAGGTCGTCTCAATGTTTCACTAGATTGTTGGAGCCCTAAAATCCTTTAACACTGGGTGTAAATCTAGGTGATAATAGTTTCTGGCACACCCAATAGGACCAAGTTTGAATCTCCTTATCATCCATTGAAGAGTTCTGGTGTGCTCTTCAGTGCATCTTGCTATTCAGGGCAATCTCTCCAACACCATGGTGACTCTACTGATCAAATTTGCTGGTAAAAGTAGCCAAGTGCCTAAAGAACTCCAAGGAATCAAGATTTTGGTGGTATTCCTAGTTTAACGTGCTCTTAGAAGCATTTCAATCACTTGGCGACTCTACTGGGTATGTATCCCATTTTCTTTGGTTGCAGACCTGTTTTTCTCTAATCACATGTTTTCTATGATTATTTGACATTTTGATGTTTTAAGATGTCAAGTTTTTATGGAAACTATGGATACTCCCCTCCACCTAGCTAGAATCTAAATTTTATGCCTCCATACCAACAATTTCAGGCCCAAGATGCCTCTAGTTTTGCATCATATTGCTCTGCTTCAGCAGAATATCAGCATCCTTATAGCGCTTGCCTCCCTCCCGCCCCTGCTCTGTCTCCTTGGCAACCTAATAATGCTTATTATCAACCCCAAGAAGACTATTTTGATCCTAGTCAGTGCAACTACCCTCCTAATCAGTCCTAAGATGTTGATCCTGTGAATGCTGATGCATTTAATGAGCTCATGGGCATGTTCCTAGAGTTTAATAGACATTTGGATGATGTAAAAGGAGCAAGAGGGTATGGCTAGCCTCAACAGATTTATGATCTCAACATCATAAATATTTATGATCTCAAGGAGGCGCTCCTAGACCTGCTGAGGGAGGGTGTAGAGTATGAAGAAATGAAGAAGAGTGACTGGCAGCGAAAGGCACAAGAAAGGGTTTTTCAAGAAAATCTTACTTTGAATAGAACTGCAGCTCATGAGCATCAAATGAGGCAACTAGCCCAATCATTTATGCCCTCTCTCAGCTTCAGGCAACCCCTTTCTCCTACCCATTTTCAACCTATAGTAGAGCAACCCCAACCTCACAAATTCCCAAGCTTCAAAGCCTCTCTCCCTCCACAAGACCATGTTCCTGTGTAAGCTCAGATTATCATTCCCTAGGAACAAATTTGCCCAGAACCCTCTCCCCTCCCAGAAATTCAAGAAGACACTTAGGACTCTTTCCCTAATGCTATTTAAATCTTCAAGGGTGAACCTGTTGTCTACTTGGCTAACTAGGAAGATGAGCCAAAGGAGGAGGTGGAAGAGGATGAAACTAATGAGGAGCAGTTTGTTGTTCCTACACTCACAGAGGTAGAATTGTTTGAACCTATTGTACCTATGAGTACTATTAATTCAAATAAAGGGTTGAATCCTCTAGACTTTGGTTGTTTGAAGCTTTTTCTCAAACATTTGACCAAGCAAACAAGGTTGAAGTGCAAAGAGTGCATGGGGAAAACCTTTAGCTGCAAAGGTAATTTGAGCACAATCCAATGAAGCTGCAGTCAAAGGATAGAGGCATAGTGGAAAAGATTGCTGAGATTATCCTAGGAGTGGATGATGCTGCCTTGTTTCATGAACTGCCCAACCACATTGAAAATAAGGATGAGGATAGGCAGATGCCAATAGATCTAGAACAACATGAAGGTAGTAAACATAATGGTGAGTTGCTGGCATGTGAAGAAAAGAAAATAGGCATCCCTATACTGAAAAGTACAGAGGCTGATAATACAGATCTGTGTGAGGAGCTCCCATATTTTATTGAAAATGATGATGAGGAGATCGAACATGTGAAAGAACAAATTAAAGATTTGTTCTTAGTTATCCAACAAGGACACTGGCTTCTTGATGGGGAAGGTCTCTCTTTTGAACATGTACAAGGCTCATTTTTTGAGCCTAATCTAGAAGGTCATGAGCATCTTGTTCATGAGGTGGAGGTAGCCATATTTCAAATTGAGCCACAAGAACCAGGACATCTAGACCAACAACAAAATGATGCAAAATTAGAGGATAGGCATGCAATCAACTTTGTTGATTTCTATGCTATTTCAAGGGGATGCCCTATCAGGAATCTGGATCAGCTGGAGACGTATCATAAGGGGTCACCACTTGTCATGCTTATCTCTAAGCATGAAGTTGAGCATCAAAATGAGTGGGATCAGCCCATTTATTCACCCCTTGGCAACAACATCAACAATCAGTCCAGGTGGATAGGTGAGTTTATCTCCATTCTGGGGAAGGTGTTTTATGGGAAACATTGCAAATCGTTGACAAAGGGTGGTTACTTTCAAGAACCAATTAATGGCTTTGTTTAAGATCAGCCCTGATTGGTTAGCTTAGGCTTAGAGTAGGTTTTATTTTAGTTTTAGGTTTCTCCTTTTCCTAAGTGCTCTTGCACAAGCTACATTGTCATTAGGAGAATGCAGGCCTTGTGTCTTTTGCGGTCTTGTTTTGAGGCAGGGTCCAATTTTCAAACATGTTTTAGACTTGACTCTTTGCCCAATGGATGCTTAAGGCCACTGATCTAATTGTTTAGCAGGCAAACATCCCTGAGAGGTTGCCAAAATGTTGACCTATTTTCCTCTATCCAAAGTCAAATGGTCCACCCTTAAAAACCCTTGTTGAAACCATTGAGGACCCAGTTTCTACAAAACCCTAAACCCTAAAAGTCTTTTGCAATGTGCCACAAGCTTTTGTTATAATTTCCTGTTGACTTGCTATCACCCGTGAGGGTCCTTTAGGTTGTAACTTTGAGTCTAGGTGGGTCATTCTTTTACCGGCCCCATCCGTCAAGTCACCACCAAGAGCCTGTGCCTTATATTTCAAATAAGTCTTAAGTCTTCAAAAGGGGTCGGAGGTGCCATATGGCCATTTATTGCAGCGTCGCAGAGCTCAAGAGATGACATCATCATCCCCCTACGCGGCCATGATAAAGTGCCAGCTGTCAGAGAATGTGGCTTATAGCCATTAAATCGAAGACCCCAAATCGATGAATCAAATGTTGCCAGGTGTCTTCTTCTTAGTTCGCAGTTCCCAGGTGCCATAGAACTCCGCCACGTATCTTCGACTATGTTTCTTTTTTGTATAATTTCTATTTGTTGCCGAAGCATGCCACGCATCACCTTCACAGGGATTAAAGGAGAAACTTTTGAGAAGGCATCGAGAAGGAGCGTAGCAGTGCCATGTGTATTTTGTTGCAATGTGCGAAGCCAACTGCATGTCTCTTTCTTTAATAAGATTTGAAGTGTCGAGGTACAGTATGGTGGGCCCCAAGGTATCATGTCTAAGGTTTCTAAGAGTAGCGGAGTGTGCCACAAGTCACCTCCGTGGGTGATTGAAGGTTGAGAAACAAAAGAATCTTTTGAATGCTTGCCAATCTGCCATCTGTCCCAGTTTTGAGGCTCTCGGGTGTTGCCATGTTTCAGTAATAAAAGAGGTGGAGAGCACCAAGTGTCACAGTGTCGTGTATTCTCTTTATATCAAAGGGAAACTAAGTTCGAAGAGTGCAGGAGGGCCAGAATCGAACAGTTGCGCAAGCGCACAGGGGAATCATGCTAGAGAGGAATATTCGTCGCGCGGCTATGATGAGGTGACACGTGGCCTCATCTTAAATAAAGAAATAAAAGGTGTATGAAAGGTGGCCACGTGGAGGCTCCTACTTGATTCCATAGAGCTGAAAGGAAAATGACTTTCTCTCTACCACTTGGTCACGGAATGATGACACATGTCTGTGAAGTAAAGGAATTTTAAAGTGCAATGGCTGGCGATGGAATGCTTGGCAACCGTCAATCTAACCTAAAGGGAAAATCTATCTATGGTTAGGATTTAAAGGAGAACCTCAGGCATCCTGAAGGCAGGAAATTTGTGGACTCAGCCAACAAGGAGATTCAAAGCCCGATTATTCAAAGAATCCAAGCCGATATGGCACAGAATCAAAGGGTTCAAATTTTAAAGTGTTGTAAAAGCTTTGCTTAGGGGTTTTGTCTCATCTCCCATCAATGCAGATCCAACCTTCTCAGCTACCCCTTAGTAGATATTCACTACATTGATTGTTGTAGATCAATGAATCAACTGTTTGCATTGAAGGAGAAATATCTTTCATCTGCCCAGATCTCCAAATATTTTTTGCAGTTAATTCTTGTAGATAGTCATCCCTTTAGACGCAGATATTTTCTGATAGAGCCTGTGGGGCAATTTATTGTAACCTAATTAGGTCATTTGGAATCAGATACTATATATGCATGAATGTAAGATGTAAAAAAGGTTGGAAAATAGTTAGTCGGATGATTCTATTTTTCAAACAGAGCTCTTCTCTACTGTAATCATGCTTTCTAATTGAATATATGTTGGTTATTCTTACCTCTTTGTGTTGGTCTCTATCTCTGTGTAAATCTGAGGATGGTTTGTCTATGAATGCTTTGTTCCTCTCAGCCATTTCTTGCCCCTTACCTCTGTTAGGATCAACTAAATATGTGTATGCTCATCTGCTATATTTGGTTATGTTGTGTATTTCTTCAATTTTTTTCAAACTCTTATATTCGAACCTAGTGTATCACCTCCCCTTTATTTTCAATTCATCCTTTTTCCTCTTTTCCTATCAGGTGAATAGATTAGGTTTAGTCTTAGGCTCGCTGAATCTCATATTCAGCAAAGGAACCAACCTCTCTCTAGAGATTCAGCCTCCCTGCAGGGTTCCACACCTGGAGGTCGTCTCAATGTTTCACTAGATTGTTGGAGCCCTAAAAGCCTTCAACATTGTGTGCATAAGGGAACATAATTATAAAGGGGATAATGATGGATAGGGGTGACATAGGATAAGAAAAAATGGCTAGGGGCTAAAGTGGACACAAAACTATAATAAGTGTAGGCAAATTCCATTATTACATTCTACGCCCACTTTAGTAGGCTTACAATGGGCTATAGGAGGAAGTCTTCTAAAGGAAGAATAAAGTAGCATGAATCATTAAATGAAAAGGATGTTGGATACCAAAAGGATAGATACCAATCTTCATTCTTGTTTTGGCTCTTTTACCTGGTCATGTAAAACACCCAAAGGGAGTAGTCACTATATGCTAACAAAACAAACTAGACTACATAAAAAATAATGGAAATGATATCATGATGAATAGGTTTTAAAATTCATATGAGTTGAACACCTAAATTTCAAAGCATAGAAAACATTTGGTTTCTACATGGAATCAAGTTTGAACTTAAGCCTTTGTATTTGGTAGGAGAGATCTATGGTGATCCTGAAAAAATAATTTGAGGATGAGAAGCATGGTAGTGACCCACATCAAAAACTAGCTAAAGTATACCTTGGCAACTAATTGATTAGAAATGGGCTAATAATGAAAAGGGCTATCAAGGAACCACTTGTGAAGAGGGCTAGGCTAGGCAACAAGAAGGTGCTAAAAATGATGTTGATTCGGTAAAGATTTGGCAACTTGAACTTTGGTTTAGCAATTTGGTAGGAGCCACCTTGTAGATAAAGATGATAGATGACCTAATGGGAACTAGAAACTAGAACTTGATTTGGCAACTTGGTGGAAGCCACCCCATGGCTAAAGACATTAGTTGACCCTAGAAATTGGAAAGTTGGAAAATGATTTGGCAACTTGGTAGGAGTCACCCCATGGTTAAAGATGGTATTTGAACTTGGAAACTGGAAACTTGATCATAAATTGATTAATTGGATAAGATATGCTTGGATAAGCTACATAGTTTAGGAAAACTTGGTTGTCATCATCATGGTCAAAGGAAATGCTTAAGTGGATGTTAGTCATTGTCATGATCTACAAGAAATGCTAAAATGAACAAAGGAGTGATAGTAAGTGATGTAGGATACATGCCCCCTTAAGTTGACTAGCAAAAAGAGCTCAAAAATTTGATCTAGTCAACATAAGGTAAAAGATGATGATGAGTAGGTTGTTGAAGGTAAAGATGATTGTTAATAATTTAGGTCAAGGTCATGCCCTCAATGATATCACAGGGGAAGCTAGTGTCACATGCCCCAAGTGATGATGTGACAAAATAAATGGGCAAGACACAAGGGGAACATCATATTTATGCCCCCAAGAGTGGTCATAGGATGAGATGAAGATGATGTGAAGTACTAGTAGGAAAACACTAATAATTTAGATCAATTGGATATGGCAATGATGAGGCTGAAAATATAGGATGGATCATAAGATATGGAGAATTTATAGGGAATCAGTAGATAGAGCAATGATGAGGTATAAATAGGGGGACTTTATGGTCATGCCCCCATGGGTGGTCCAAGTGAGAAACCACTAGGATATCGAAAGATGAATCAATGATTGCATTGTAAGTGAATACCATGGTCAATGAGGATCTAGAATAGGAAATATGTAATGAGGCTTAGAGTGTGAAGGGTAATTAGATAGGCTCGAATGACATACAAGATAAGGTCCAAAATAGATATCATAGAATGACAATGAATGCTCACAAAGGATGATCAAAGGATGCATGGGAGAACAAGCATGGTTGTAAAAGTGGGCCAGAAAAGTACATAAGAGATGAGAAAACAACAATAGGAATGAACTATATCTTGCTACCTTAGTTGGAGTCAATCAGGTTATCGTAATATTTGTAATAGTGACTAAATGTGGATCATAATTCTTCAACTCATGATAGTGGATGCAGTTCAAACACATGACATGGAAAACATCAATGAAGTGGTGATGTATGGAAACAACAACCATAATGGAAAAAGGAAACAAATAACAAGGGGGAAAAGGAATAAATTATCAACAATGATAAAATGCAAAAAATGGTAAGACTTTATTTCAAGGCATCTATGATCAAGTATTTAGGATTAATGAATTTTAGTGCAACTTCCAATATTTGTGCACTAGGTCGACCAAGGAGCTTTCTTGGTCCAATTTTCATTGTATTTTGGATTCGTGGTGGGATGTGGTACACATGGATGGTGGTATGGGATAAAGTGGTAGGAAAAAGTGATGGCTTTCCATTAATTGTTTCAAGTTAGTAATCATGGTGCACTTTGGACTTTGAGGGGTTTTGGAAATAGTCAATCATATGGGGATTAGGACATGGATATGTGGAGGGGAATATGATTTTGCTAATTTGTACTTCTCAAGTCATGGGTACCAATAGAATGGGTGAATAAGGCATCCTAACTTAGGGTTCATCATAGAATGGCCCGTAGTGGACAAATATTGGGGATTGGGAATGGGCGGGGAGAGGTAACAAATGGGAGTCCTCAAGATTGGTATTAATTTTTCTTTTAATTTTGATAAGGTCTTTGAATTACTTTGATAAAGATTTCGAATGCATCTCTCAATATTTTTGCATGATTTTACTTTTTTACTTGATTTCCTTTGCTTTGCTTTTGATTTTTGGATGCCAACCCCATGATCTAGCCCCATGCAACCAATAAGATGAAAGGGCTCGTCATTGAGGATTGGATCAAGTAGTTATGGATATTGCATTTTGATTTAGCTCTATGCAAAAGCAAGCAAGGAATGAGGAAGGGGTGTTCATTGATGAAGTTTTAGGATTCACAACTTAGTTTTGGATATCAAGATGAATAGAGGGGAAATAGTTCTCATAGATTTAATGGTACACATTATGCTCAACATATGGGTAAAATTCCAAAGTTAGAAGGCTAATGGATGGAAGTGTGAAGGGCTCAAATCTCCAAATTTTGTAAGATTATAACATGGAAACACATGGAAAGTTATTGTTATTGGTGGATCAATGGGCTCAAGTATGCATATGGTAGTGGCATGCGTGGTGAAGTGAAATATAGGGCAAGAAATCATATTTGGAAGAGAGGATTGGGTAAATTTTTGATCACTAATGGTGCATAAATAGAGGGCGTCACTATTGAAATCAATTGTTAGCGGTCCTAAAATCTTGAATACACTTGGAAGAAGGAATAACAAAAAATCAAACAAAACAAAGTGGATGGAGATGTCAAACAACATTGTGGGTCAACATGACTAAGGTTTGGTGGCCCTTGGTACTTTGCATCATCCCCAACTTATTTTTGGCTACACAAAAGATGGTTAGAATAAGAGGTAAGATGTGAAAATTATGTACAAATGGGTGGATAACACAACATATGTCAAACACTATCTCTACTTAGTGTATGAAAACATAATAAGATATGGTATCACATAACAAAAAATGAAAAATGGCTTATGTACAAGGCAAGACTATGATATTGGCATCTAGGGTGGAAGGTTGTCTATCATGAGGTCATCATCTACAAATGAGGTTTTAGCTAAGTCATCCATGGTAATGAGTGGGACAAGTGTGATAGTGATCAGTGGAACATTGACAATAGTATCAAACATTTTACGAGATGGAGGTGAGATATTGTGAAGTGAGGGTGCAAGATGGATAGGTGATATAAGATCATTGGTAGTTATAGGATTCAAGGTGAGGGGCTCAAGGGATAGGGTATTAGTGACGTTCACATATTTGGATGGAGGTTGTGGAATTGGAAGTAAAGGATCCTCACTAATGGATGAAGGGGGATGATGGTGGGTGAAGGAAGAAGGTGAGGCAAAGGATGAATTGGTGGAGGATATGATCTTTTATCATCCATTCATTAAATTTTAGATTGTGGAGGTGTAACTAAGGAAACATAGCAATGAGACTTTCTAGTAGAAGGCACATCCACAAGGCCAAAGACATCACTATGAATAACCTCCAAAATTTGTTTAGACCCAGTACTTCCTAATTTAAATTATACTCTATATTGTTTTCCATACACACAATGTTCACATAAATCAAAATTAGCAGAGTAACCAGACAAACCATCAATCATCTTCTTATTTATGAGGGTTTTGAGACCCTTCTCACCAATGTGACCCATCTTGTGATGCCATAGTTTACAAGATATAGAGTTATCATTTACATTAACAAAGTTACAAAATGTAGATGCTTCTAGCCTAAATAGGGTGCCAAACCTAGTGCCCCTAGATAACACCAAATTGGCTCTACACAACTTGCATCCACTCTTCTCAAAAGAAACATGCACCCCTAAATCATTCATTTTTTATACAAAAATTAAATCCTTAGCCAAACTATGGATATGGATAACATCTTTGAGATTTTTAACCCTTCCATTACTAAAAATTAGTTTTACTTCTCCTTGGCCCACAATTTTTTGTGTGTTGTTATCCTCGAGGAAAATCTCCCACCATCATAAGATGAATATGTTGAAAACCAATCCTTGTGAGGAGTCATGTTGTAGGATGCACCTAAATCTACCAACCAAGAGTCATCAAAAGTCATGTTAGTATAAATAATAAAAGCATCAGTAGGTTCATCATTAGAGAATTTATCTATAGAGGAATAATCATTATTTTTCTTCTTATTATTGCATTCCTTTTTTAGATTCTCCCATTTACCATAATTCCAACAACTCAATCTACTCTTACCAAGTGTTTTAGACCTTCTCTTGGACTTAGAATGGTCTTTAGACTTGTCCTTATCACCCTTCTTCTTGTCCTTACCTCTCTCCTTAGATCTACCTCGCACATGCAATGTATCTTTAGACCCCTTTGAAGTCCTTCTCATTTCCTCTGGAAGCAAGGTGGCAACAAAGGCATCCAACTTTGGATCAAATCTATAAGAGAACCACTAATTGCAAGGATCAAATTATCCCAAGATTTAGGCAATGAACATAATAATAAAATACATTTAAATCCTCTTCATCTATCTTTACATAAATTGACTCTAACTAACTCAAGATTAGATTAAATTAATTTAAGTGTTATATATCTGAATCCCCATCCTTCATTTTAAGAGAATATAACTTTATTTTCAGAAATAACTTATTATAGAGACTCTTAGCTTGATATATCTCTCCTATTCTATTCCACAATTTATAAGAAATAGTTGAACACTAGAAACATTTAATAAAACATAATCATATAAACACAAATGAATAGTGCCACACATTTTTTTATCTATTTTTACCCATTCCTCAAATGACATGTTGTCTGGCTCCCTTATCACTAAAATCCATTGATCTCTTTCTTCTAAGAGATCCTCCATCTTTAGCTTCCAAAGCTCATACCTTATACCACTAAATTTTCAATCTCTAGCTGAGATGAACTAGCCTTGATCTCTTATCACCCTAAACCTAAAACTGCAAGAAAACACAACAAACTCCCATTGTAGCATAATACCCAATCACATACTCAAAGAAAAATGTCCCTCTCTTTAATCAAGCCCATGGCTCTGATACCAAATGTAGAAATAGGATATAACAATACAATGAATGAATGTTGAAAACTTAAAGCATCCAAGTTCATTAACTATGTAAATGGAAAAGAAAATAACCATAACACAAGATATACATTGAGAAACACTTGCAGGAAAAAACTCCACACCGAAAGAGATCCAAAGCTTGTAGTAATCCTTCAAATGAGTTACAACAATACAACTTCTCTCTCAAATTTTTTGTAGCGCTTCATTACTTCAATAACCTGAAAAACAACTTATCCAACCTCATAGATTAAGCTCCAATTTATAGAAGAAAGACAAGATGAAACAATGGGATGGTTTTGGAAACCATTTACATGCCCAAGCGAGGTATGGCACATTAATTGGTTGGACTCAAATTCCAATGCCTCTCCCTTGGTCTAAGATGCCATGGGCTATTAATAACATATTCCTTACATGTCATAATGTCATAACATAGAATATTTGATGAACCAAACTTGGGAATCCAATTTTTCCTCATTAGATCCTATGCATTATATGGTTCATGACAAGTGTCCAACACTATCATAAGGCTTTGTTAAGATTCTAACATGACCTCCCTCTTACATGCTCTTACGCGTCATAAGAATCTATCATAAGTCACCTCCATGAAGACTATTCAAGATGTTGACACATGTCCAAATAAGACAAAACCAAAGTGGGATGCCTACATGCTCATGTGAGGACAAAATCCACTAAAAGATGAAATTCATGCCACTCCAAAATGGGATGCCAATTTTCCCAAGTGGTAACAAAAGACACAAAATATGAAATAGTAATACATACAAAAGTATTTAATTTGAACATTAGGATTGCAAGGATGAGATGCCTTATCCTAACATTCCTCATTCATCATGAGTATTTGGTCTTGCATCATGGCGTGTTGATTTTCAACTATAAGGTTGAATGGAACTTATGGGGAGGGTGCAATAGGTTGATAGGATTTAATAGGGATAGGTTGAGAATAGTTATGAGTTTAAAAATTAGGCCTTTACATTGAAGTAGTGGACTGCATAAAAAGATTTTCAACTACAAATTATTCCAAGTTAAGAACCATCAAGTTGTTAGAAATTTGAAAACTTAGTTCTTTCATTATAACCACCTCATTAGGATCATAAATCTAAGTGAGCAGTGAGGTGGGTGGACTATAAAATTTACATAGGATCATGTTGGATAGCTTGAAAAGATGCATAAGATGGTTGGAATAAAGGGGTTGCAGGTATGGGAGGAAGTTTTCCAACCATAACAAGGTCTTGCTCAGCTTGAATGGAAATAATATAGGCTTGAAGAAGAGTATGACCACCTAGCATCTTAATCATGTAAGCAAAATCAAAATTTGATGCTCTTAGAAAGTAGATAAAGGTAAAACTTGGGGGAGGACACATGCCAACTAGTATCCACTCCTGTGTGTTGTTTCAAATCTCGTGTTGAAGTCATCCATAGATTCCATTAGTACACTCTCTTTATAATAGTGAGATGTTGAATTATACTTTCACAATCAATCTTCTCCATGAGTCTCACAAAATATAGCTCCAAATGGATCTTAACTTGCAATGGTTGACAGTGTTAAACCTTGAAACCATTCAAGCGCTTTGTCTTTGAGAGAAATAGCCAAGAGCCTTAGATCAATTTCCTCATCTACAATACAATGGATTTCACATAGATTCAACACATCTTGCACATGATCAACTAGTGATACTAATCCATATCCACAAAACAAAGGTAGAGTCTTCAAGATTGATTAAGGAATGATATCTCTCTACTGTGGAAATATTAGAGGACCATTAGAGTTCCATGCAACATGATTCCTTGGATTATCCATCACATTGGGCTAGATATTTAGATGGACATATATGGGCTTGGTCTACAAGGATGGAGAAATGGGATCTTGCACACAACAGAGTCCCCGAGTGGAGGATACATACTCATAGAGTTGATATCTCTATAATTTTCCACCAAAAATCACAGTATATAGAAATTTGTTTGTGGTGCCAAATTGAAATGTAGGCCTAATTCCATTGAATTCAAGTCCCACCGAGCATGCCAAAAACTATTGGTGAAAGTTTAGATGACCCATGTTTCAAGGATTCAATGCTTTATGCACAAAGTACCAACAATGGAAAGGATTGTAGGCCAATGAGTGACTAACAATCTAATCTTTGGATCAAGGGTTGGCTCCTTACTTACTCTAAGATAACTCTAACATCACAAGGAAAATGGATTGTGAATTATGTAAGGCATGCAATACATTCAAGTGTAACTTGATAGAATAATGAAACCTTCATTTTTTACTAATCTAGACTTCAATAGATTATAAATTCCTTATTTTTCATAGCCAAGTTCCCACCCACATTGAAGAGGCTACCAAAAACAAGTATTGAAAATTATGGACATTATTATTATTTTGATCCTATTTAGCAAATTTGTTTGCACAATTAGCATGAGACTAATTGAAAACTTGGATGTTACCAATTACAATCCTAGGGTTAAATTCATTTGATTAGTCATGCTAACCATGGTTTCCTTTTGTAAGGATTGAATGAAAGTCTAGAGGATGTGCAAAAAATTAAATTTCATAAAAGAAAACACTTACATTTAGAAAAGGATTGCTATGAAACCCATCACAAGAAACCATTTCAGAAGATAAAGCTTAAATATTTAGCATATCTTCCAAAGGTTTTTCTATAGAGAGATAGAGATAAGAAATTATATATATATATATATATATATATATATATATATATATATATAGAGAGAGAGAGAGAGAGAGAGAGAGAGAGAGATTAGTCATTTCTAATTTAACAGGAGATAGAACAAGAGAGAAGGAGAGAGAGATTTACAAAGGGAGATTGATAGAAGAAAAATAGAGAGAGAGAGAGAGAGAGAGAGAGAGAGAGAGAGAGAGAGAGAGAGAGAGAGACTTTAGATTAGTCATTTCATACCAAAAATCCAAAGATAACATATGTCCATGGTGAGCTACACTTCGGATGACATGTCATTTGCTTGAAGATTAATAATATAGAGGGAGACAAAAAGATATAGAGCTCGATAAATAGGGATACAAAAATAGATAGAGAGAGGAATAGAGAAAGAGAGATAGACCACTAAGAGAGATAGATGCCAACACTTAAGGAAGCATGTCATTTCCTTAAGGACATGATAATTCACCTTTAAGACCTCTTTACTACAGTACCCATTGCACACTAAAGTGTATCTATCTCTAACAATAGCAACATCCCGTCTCCAAGATTCATTGATTCATATGTGGAATGACCAATACAATCGAAAACAATGTCACTTATTGAAGTGGCTCAAAAGTATCTCCATTTGCAACATCTTGGAAGTCTAACAAATGGAAACAACACTTAACACCATCTATTGTTTGAGTCTCCCCTTGTTTCACCACCATCCAAGCAACAAATGATCAATATTTTTCAAACATTCTATTGGAGTGAACTGCTATTATTCCAGCCATTCAAAATCATTCACAATGATATTGGTTCATTAGAGCAAGAAATTACAACCCATTGGGAAATAATTTCAAACAACCATCATCCATGGAATTTGCACCATACATCTCCAGATCCATTGATAGATGCTAATGACAAAACTCTTTCTAACTGGGGACATGCAATGTACAAGAAGATAGTCCTAATGAATGGAGTTGTCAAAGTGAGAGCAATCTTATAAGGTGAATGGAAGTTCAATTGCACAATAAGAATACTTTCTCACCCGGAATGCAAAGGTTTGTCGAAGTACATATGAGTTTGTAGTTAAGTTATTTTTCTTACTTCTTTTTTTGTTAAATCAATTTATGGTTAAATTTATTATTTATTAAATCAGAATAATCAGTATCCCTTTATGCTTGGTTTCAAAACTTATTGAACCCTAGTTTTGACATCAGGTTGGCTTGATTCTGACAACAAAATAAAGCTAGCTGAAAGAGCTATAAGCCTGTAGATAATCACTCATTGATCCCACATACTCAGAACCACATTCAACTTATAATAGTTTCCAGTTCTTGTAGTGAAATGAGGATTATACATTGATTATTAAGAACTGCAATGTCAAGAAAATCAATGTCTTCTAGCTCAAGAAATTGTCATTGACAACTTTTTCAAGTCAGAGAAGTTAGAAATATATAAGAGCGTTAAGTGCATCCCGCATTATATAATTTCAGGTATAAAAAGGTGAGAATAGTGAAAGCGGTCATCACCAAGATTTAGTTTACAGTGACAAATCTATAATACAGTTCAATAACCACCAACAAGAACTGCACAAAGAAGAGCATTGTAAAAAATTGAAAGTGGTGATTGTGGACAATCATGAGTTTTGGTTCATGGGATTTATTAAAAACCACAAATATCTTTCAATGCTAGATAATGACATGGGTCATAGGGATAGAAGACAATCATCATTCACTTAAAGACATGGCAATTGAACTTCCACAACTCTTAGATAATGACATGGGTCATAAGGATAGAATACAATCATCATTCACTTAAAGACATAACAATTGAACTTCCACAACTCTTAGATGTATTCATCCCAGAGATTTAAAAATTTATAAAACTGAACAAATAAAAGATATAAGAAATGCATCCAGCCTCATCATGAACTGGGTTATAAATCTTCTAGTAATGCATCCAGCCTCATCTTGATCCCTGTTCGAATAGGGTTTACAGACAGAAACTAATTCACAGGACACGAAACATTTTATTTTAGAAAAGTTTAATTTGACAAGTTAGTGGATGCGTGCTGTCCCGCTGCCCATCACTGTTTACCTCGATTTTGTCAACATAGCAATGCCTTTCGCTTTGGATGGAACGATATTAAAAGTTATGTCACCTTCGTTGATGAGACATGCGAAGCTGTTAGATTGGAGAGGTCACATAGGTAGATACACTATTTTCCATTTTAATAACAATTCAACTTCATCTTTGTTGAGCTGCTGTCTCTGCTCCATCGTATGCTGCGTCCAGCCGGTAAAGGATGATTTGTTAAATGTTGATTGAAGAATAAAAATATTAGTTTAATGGTGAAAATTGTTTGCTTTCATTTTGGATTCATTATGATAATGTTGTATTTTATTTTATGTAATAACTACTATAGAAGTGGTATTTTTATGCATTAAGAGTTGGCATATTCCCTGAACCTAGATTGATTTTGCCTCTACATATCTGCATGACCCAATTCCAATCCTTAATTCACCTATTCACCTACCTAGTTTGAAATCATAGCACAAAGTTGAACTTGGTTTGATTTCATCGTGCATGCATTCTTTTAAAAATATAGAATTCAAATTAGCCCTTATATCATCCCCCTCCAACAAGTCATTATATGCAAACTCTTTTTCCTTCATCATACACTAGCTTTTCATTGGAAAGGGAATTGTAAAACAATAATTGTAAGCAAATTTTCAAATGCACTGCAATGCTATTTACTAACTACTAGTAATAACATGCAAAGATGTTATCAAATGGTTGATAGACATAAATATTTATAACATTGTTGGTCAAGTACTATAGATTTATATTCTTTTAAGAGTCATTTTATGCAGTTCGTGGCCAACATGACTATATATAGTTATGTTGATTGACCATTTGATAGGGTGTGATACTTAAAGAGATTTTTGACGATTTTATAGGAAATAAGCAACTTAAAGTATTTTAGTTTATTAACATTGATGATGAATTCCGAAGATACTCAAAAGTAACATAATAAGTATTACTTTAATCATAAAAAATAATTTATAATTTTCTTTTTAAGGAATGTATCTTTCCAATAGCACTATAGTTTTTCAAGATACATTATGTAATAAGCTAGATTACAATACATCAATCTTAGAAATTTAAAATTTTCATAAACTTGTCTATTGATTGTGTTATACACATTGTTAGATGCATTGAATCACTTATTTAATGTCTTTGAATGTTTAACATTTATTTATTATCACAATCCATTTTTATACAATTCAACTGTGTTGTATACAATACAAACACTCAGTACATAAAGGCTGACCAGTACATTCAAATAAATATCAAACCATGTATTATAACAACATGGATCATATGCACTATATTATCATAGACATACCATCAACTATTGATTAACTTCACTAATACAATGTCATTCATGATGCATTCATTGACGATTTGAACTAGAACCATTTTTTGCCTTATCAAACCAAGAAATTTCATTCCCTAATCTCCTCCACTCTCCAAACTTTGTATTGCAAGAAGTAGAGATGAATTATAATTTTAATACCATAAATATTATAGTATTAAAAAAGTGAAAGGTAATCTAAAGAAAAGTTGTTATACACCTAACTTTCAAAATTAGAGTACATTAAAGTTGTTACAAATCTAAAAGAGAACCATTTTTTACAAACTTTGAGAACAGTCCCCGAATCCACCCAAGTAATATGGTAGGTGTATCTATGAATTTCCAAATTTCATGTGCCTAATATGTTGATATCTTCAATCATCAATAAGATTTTTCCTCACAAGATATTTTTCCTATCACATCTCGATGAAAGACATCAGATTTAGAAGCCTACTTGCAACTTTACTTCTACTTGAGATACAACATAATAAGCAAAAATATCAAAGCAAAAAACTCAAAACTCTAGCTCAACATACTTTAAAAAATTGCACACATAAAAAAACAAAATTCAAATGTTACTACTAATGTTGAATGGGATTCACTTATTCAATTATCAAGGCATTATTCTAATAAAACTATATGCATGAGTATAATATGTTTGAGTTATCTAACCACCTATTATTGTTAGCAACAAAATTACAATTTGTTGGAACTTATGCACCCTTATATTATTAGGCTTAGTGGACCCATGACAATTATATATAGAGGTCCAAAAATACAAAGTCTTAGGGATTTTAACCCTTGTTGTAGATGACCAATAGATCGGGATGAAGAAAACTTAAGATTATGCATTAAAAAAAAAGTCAAGAACACTTGCAAAATCTATCTAACAACATGTATATAAGTAAATGGAATAGTATGCATCAAGAAGATAAGTAAATGGAATATTATACACAAGAGTCAAGGATTTACATGGGAAACCCTTTCAAGAGAAAACCTACCACCCAAAGATGGTCACAATAATATTATTCAAAATTTGTAAAGAATTAATACAACAAGGTCTTAATAGAGTCTTAATCTACAACACACTTCTTCTGCAATTGCTCTAAAGTTTTAACACCAACAATGTACAATCAAATATTATTCTTTTATCTTGTACAATTCTTTGAGCTTCTAACCTTTATACCTTTACATGATATGATACATATGTGAGTGCAGGATCATGATGGTCCAAACACTACCCCTAAGTGGCAATGTAAATGTGAAAAACAAACTTAAGTAACTTCATGTCAAAAATTGAATGAGTTATCTACACAATCTAGAAATAAGTTAGTAATAAAAGTTGTAATAAATTGAATGTAGTTTATGGGTTACTACTTTTTTTTTGAAAATTTTAAAAATAGTTTGATGAAAATTGGATATTTCAATGAAGCACTACTAAATGTTTTAGAAAAACGTAAAAAATAGGTATCATTCCAGCCAGCCTATGTATGAGAAAAAGATAATATTTTTTCTCCATGATTTGGATTTAAGTTAAGGACACATGAGCGGATGTGACACATATTTTTTTGAATTTTTTAAGTAGATAAATAATTATTTATGAATTTTTTATTGTGACTCTTTTAAAATATTGAAAATTAATTTTCCAGCCAACCTAACTTGGTCAAAAATATATAAAACTCAAAAATTTTAAATTTTAATGTATACCCAATAAGTCCTAGAATGTGACACATCTTTTCAATTTAAAAAAAAATTAATATGTTGAAAGTTATGGATATTTTTCTATAGGTATATCTATCAAGAAATCAGACATAATGTATGTAGAAAATTATCAATAATTACCTATTAAAATTATTATGAAGCGTATATTATATTTTTAGAATCTAAATAGATTCCTCTATAAACCGTTTTCATTTGATTAAATTTAGTTACAAAAAAGTTTGTCAGCTTCAAGGATGAAATTGTGAAAAAATTTAGAATAACACTAAATGGGTGGTTTTGCAAGCTTCTTTGGCAAGTTTTGGAACTCCCACTTGCCTAAATATGAGGTAATCCGTAGGCATTTTTGGAGAGAATCCATATTAGAGCTATAAATATTAACATCCTTTCCATCCAAATCTAAACATTAGTCTAAATGTTAGCACTTTTTCATCCAGCAAGTTTTTTCTCCATTGCCACTATTTGACCCATCATGATCTCGCACTTGAACATCATGGGAATACCAACCATCTAATTGTCTAACCAACTCAAGGAATACCAAGAGTTATGCAACTATAATTTGACCATAAAATGATGTTAGCATACCGCATATATCACCAAGTGTGATGTCTTCACATGAATAGTCACCTTGTATACTATGTTGATATCACACAGTGTACATGAATCAATAGTTACAACTTTGACAATGTTGGTATATATACATGTTTTTAGTATAGTTAACACTCCTAGCTCCTCACTTGCGGTAGCACATACAAACATAACTTCATTCTGACTACGTGTGGTACTTTGTGCCATTTTATTGAATATTATCCTACTTCCAAATTGTGTTGCATGAACTCTAGCTCTACTACAAGTCTTTTTGTATCACCTCTCATGCTTCTAGCAAACACTAACTTGATATGTGGTTGTGAGTTGTTCTTCTAGATGAATTATGTTTGCTACTATGACATCAACACATGTAAGCAAACCAATTAATCTACACCACAACTCACTTCCATGGGCACCACATTTTAGTCAACATAAATACTATACCACAACACCTAAAACTCAATGCATTTCACCTCATTGAACTCTGCAAACATTCTCTTCCTACAATGACTTGTAAAAGGTGAATATCACCCAAAATTCTAACACTCTCCCACTTGATATCTACTGCAGGAGAGAATGTAGTATTCAACCCAAGAAATTAACCTCATTTTCAAGAATGGGATAATCCCATCTTATCCATACACCACATGAACTTGATAGTACATAAAAATTTTGTCAAAGAATTTGTAATATTTACCCTAGTATCAATTTTCTCCATCTAAACTTTCCTACTCTAATGCATGCACATCCTTTGGAACCCTGATAAAATGGTGTTGTGTTTAAGGAAAGAGGAATTATGGTCTAATTTGATAGTTGTGAGTGTAAATGTATGTTTGTGGTTAGCAGTCTACAATAGTAAATGGTGGAACATTGCACCTCATGATGGAATTAGGTTCTATGATTGTGGTATAAGTTTTGTATATGTTTACTATATTTTCGATTAAAGTTTGAGGTTTGAATGAGATGAGGTTTATTATTTAGCTCATAGTGTGACTAGTTTGACAGTTTGAGTTGTCTGAACTATTTCTATTTTGTGGGAGGTTATTTTGGGTTTGTGTCAAAGGATAATATTTGTGAGGTGTTTAGCAGTCATTGTGAAGATCTGTAGAAATTTATCTTGAAGCATTTTCTTCCCTATCTCATGGAATCTCTCACTCAATAAAAATGGATCTTAAAGCCTTTTTTATGGGATCATTTCTAAATTCTTGCATTTTCTACTATTTATTTGTCTTTTATTCATCAAAATTGAAGTTAAAATTAAAAATTATTACTAATGTCCACAAATAACCACATAATTAATGAGATTGAAAATAAAAACTAGTTAAATAAAAATATATATCTTTTATTTTTTTTAAATAGAATATTTTTGTATTATATACAAAATTACGTAAGACTTGACATACCCTTTACACTGATGACAATTTATATTGTTACACCATACATCCAAAAATAAACAAACAAACAAATAAATAATAGCATTCCAAAGTGAAAAGAAACTAGCAATATATTTCTTTATTTGATATTTATGAGGATTCAATTGCATAATTTTTGAGTCAATCTCATTGACCCATATTTTATGAGTAATGGTTCAATATCATTGAACCCATCTCTCATGAGTATGAATGATCCACCTAGCACACTCATTGCATTTTAGTGTTGCTCAAAGTCAAGTTGAAGCATCAAGACCTCCTCAAAGGTTACATGTCCCAATACTACCTTGACTTACGAACAACACCTAAATGCAATGAATGTTAAGCAAACTATTTGTACTTATAAGAGATAAATTCTATAAACCACTTATTATAAAATATGAGTCAATCAAATTAACTCAAAAACTACATAATTAAATGCTAATCAAATAACAAATAATTTAACACACTAAAAGAAGTCAAAACCTACTTGATTATATCTTTCCTCTTGATTTTATGCTTCCTTGTACCAATTGCCTACAACTCTTATTTTTCTGCTTTTTATTCCACACAATTTCATCCACTTAACACTCATTGCAGTTTAGTGTTGCTCAAAATTAAGGTGAAGCATTAAGATGACCTTGAAGGTCACCCTTCCCAATACTACCCAAATTATAAACAACACCTAAATACAATAAATGTTAAATAAACTATTTATATTTATAAGAAATAAGTTCTATAAACCATTTCTCATAAAATATAGGGGAGAGGACCCAATTGTTGAGCATGTTCCAATAGTTGTGATAGTATTTGTGTATTTAAGGCCCAATATTTTTAAAAGTTTAGTACTAGTAGTTGTGACTTTAAGGTTGTTAGTGTTGACTATAAGTACTTATAATTGAATGAAATGTGCTCTTTAGATCTAAAAAGCAAACAATCATGTGATGCCACATCAACGCACCAACAAAACATCACTTAATGCACACCTATTGGTCCACCCCTTTTTTTGGGAACTATTGGACATCTCAACAAAAAGCATGCTGATGTGGCATCATATTTGATGATGTGGCCCTAAAACCTTAGTTATAAGTAGGGGCCTTGCCAAATAAACTACTGTAAAAATTTTGCAGTGATTTAAAATTGCCACATATGATTTTGAGAGGTATGAAGTTAAGGTGCTCAACTATTGGGTGAAGTCAATCAAATTAACTCAAAAAAACACATAATTAAATGCTAATCAAATAACAAATAATTTGACACTAAAAAAGTCAAAACCTCCTTGATTATATCTTTCCTCTTCATTATATGCTTTCTTGTACCAATCGCCTCCATCTTTCTTATTTTTCCAATTTTTCTTCCACTTTGTTTCTCATTTTTCAGTTCAATCTACTTCCATGGCATCTACTTCTGCCACTTCTAATCGATCAGAAAGGGAGTCTACAAATACTTCTCAAGGAACTACACCCTCTGCATCGACTTCTGTAATATCATCATCCCCAAGCTTGTGTTCGTCCTGTTTTGACTGGATTTCTTCCTTTATTCTATGGCGTCCTGTTCAATCCAATTCCGTGGCATCTACTTCTATCAGTGATTTTATACCAGAGAATGAGGTTACAGGAATCTTTCCATCTGCATCTACTTCTACCAGTAATCTTATACAAGAGAATGAGGTTATGGATGCTTTTAATGAAATTGCACCATCTGCATCTACTTCTGCCTCAACACTGATGCAAAAGCCGTGCTACGATGTGTTCATCAATCATCGTGGACCAGATGTGAAACACACGCTAGCTAGAAGTATCTATAATATCCTCAACAACATGAAAGTCACAGCTTTTTTGGATTCCGAGGAGCTGGAATATGGTGATTTCTTGCCTAGAGCATTAGAAGCAGCAATGCGCAGTGCCTCGCTTCATATAGCAATTTTTTCTCAGAATTATGCGAAATCAGCCTGGTGTTTGGCAGAGCTGTCATTTATGCTTAAAACTGGTGCCAAAATTATTCCTGTTTTCTACCATGTAGAGCCCACCGATCTCCGATGGGTAGCTCAAGGGAAAGGAGTGTATGTTGATGCTTTTAAGGAGCATGAAAATAAGCGTAGATACAGCCCAGCAAAGCTTCAGGAGTGGAAAAAGGCACTCCACGATGTCTCATTTTACACTGGTGAAATCATCAAAAATAATGAGTAAGTAACAAAAAAAAATCCCTTTTTTTTCATATCTGCGCATTGAACTTTGGCATAATCACTTGTTAGTATTTTGATTTTTCTATGCGTTTAACTTTGGGATAATCACCTGTTGGTATTTCGTTTTTTCAATGTTTTTACTTGTCCAGCGATGAGATGAGGCTGTTGAAGAATATTGTAAGTTGTGTTTTGAAAGTAATAAACAATGTGCCATTAGTAGTTGCAAAACATCCAATCGGTCTGAAAGAAATAGTGTATGACTTTGAGATGAAAACACTCCGATCTGAGCAGGGTGTTCAAGTCCTACAAATTGTAGGAATTTGGGGCATGGGTGGTTCTGGCAAAACCACTCTCGCAAAAGAGTTGTACAATAAAATATCCTCTTCTATGGAGAGGTCCAGTTTTGTATTTGATGTTTGAGATGCTGCAGTCAAAGGCGTGTTGTATAACAAGCAGATAAAACTCCTCAACGACCTTGGTGTCAAAGATGTAGCAATTGACAATATTGAGGAGGGTATGAGACTTCTTTCCAGGCATTTGAGATCTGTTCGGGTGTTGATTGTTCTTATGATGTGGATCATGTGGACCAACTGGATGCTCTATTGCCCGCAAAAGACAGGCTTGCAAGGGGTAGTCTCATCATTGTTACCACACGGACATATGACGTCCTTAAATCTTGGGGCATCTCTTCCATATATAAAATGAGACCATTGAATTCATGGCAAGCAGAGCAGCTTTTTTGTTGGCATGCTTTCTTGCAATCCTTTCCACAGAATGGATTTGAGAAGCTGGTAAAAATGTTCTTGAAGGCTTGCCAAGGATTACCTCTATCTCTCAAGGTTTTCGGAGGACAGCTATATGGGGAGTCTCGCAAAGAATATTGGGAGTCTTTCTTGCATAATATCTCGAGAATATTGTCCGATGATATAAAAGAGAAACTCAAAGTTAGTTATGATGCCCTTAATTATGAAGAAAAAGAGATGTTCCTGGATGCTGCATGTTTCTTTATTGGAGAAGAGAGTAGTTTGGCAATTGAAGTATGGAACGGATTGGGGTGGAGTGGTCTGTACAGTTGGGAAAAGCTTTTGAATAAGTGTTTGCTTGAGCTTGACAATGATAATCGCATAAGAATGCATGACCATTTAAGGGATTTGGGAAGGGAGATTGCAAATCAACAGTCACCTTACCGGCTTTGGTTTCCACAGCAGATTATTAATGTTTGGGAACACCAAGAGGTAAGCTTGATATTTTCTTTTATTACAGGTGAGGTTAATGCTTTCTTTTGTTGTCTGACTAATCAATACAAAGAAAACTTTTTTTTGTTTACACATGAATGTTTGGACAATGAATGTTTGTGTCCATGAAGTTTTATTAATTTTACAGTTGAACAGCTCTCTAAGAAGACAGTATGGCTAGGTAGACCTATTTTGCAATCAAATAGCCTAAACAACTTACCTATTTACTCGTTATGTGTTTGAACATCCGACAAATTGATTTTGATCTCAATGCTGGCTGCATTAGCTCTTCTATTTTGTAGTTTTTGATTTTGTGTTCTTTAACCTCTTCAGAAAAGAATCGGCATTCAAGGAACAATGACCGCCTCAACTGATATATGGTGGATTAATTTGGAGGTTTGTTTGCCTGCATCCTTTGTTTCTCTACTTCTAGTAATTTTAATTGTTTGTAGATGTTTTAGCTTAAATTTTTTTAATTCGTTTTGTTTTTGTTAATATTTTATGTTTTTTCTATTCAGGAAGGAAGAAAGCTCTTACCAGTAATGGCCGACAGAACTGCTAAAGTTGAAGAGTTTCGGGTTTGCTGCTCGCACGGGCAACTCATGATTAACACAAATGGAGGAATTTGGTCGCTCGCACCCTCTTCAGTTGGACTAAAGTTTATTATGGTTAGAGGAGATCATTTTAATCAAGTAATGGGTGAAGTATCAAGAGACCTGGTTTGGCTTCGCTGGTTCCAGATTGGGCAGAGAAATCTTCCATCAGGGCTTTCATGGGTAAAATTGAGGGTTTTAGAACTCTATGAAGAAAGGCCACTGGAACATCACTTAGAAAAATTGTGGGGGGAGACTGAAGGCGAGGTAAGTATCTTCTGTTTCATTTGTTTTAAATATATATTTCACTTTTTTAATAATTATTGTATGCTTTATGTTTCTCTATTCGGAAATGTGCTGCAGGCTCCTGTGCAGTTAAGAGAGTTAGTTATCTCTCAATGTTTCAAATTCCAAGGTTTTCCAATTTCAATAGGATGTCTGAACAAGTTGAAAAAAATTGTAATCATAAATGGCTTCAATGTTAGGAGTCTTCCAGAAGAATTTTGCCTTCTCCAATCACTGGAACACCTGGTGTTATATGACTGTAATAAGCTGTCATCACTACCCAGCAATTTTGGCAATTTGAGAAATATGCGGCATCTATGTTTGTCCGGTTGCAGAGAGTTGAGGAAGTTGCCAGTTTCTTTTCAGAAGCTGATGCTCCTGGAATATCTCAATTTACAGGGGTGTAGTCAACTCACATTCACATTAGAGGAATTAAACATTTTGCAAAACATGACAAAGCTGGAGTTTTTGAGCCTTTCCGACTGCAAGCAATTGGAAGAGTTGCCTCATCACATCACAAATCAGGCGTCCTTGAAAGAGCTATATTTATGGGGTACCAGTTTAAGGGAGCTACCAGTTAACATCGGTCAACTCAGCAGGCTCAGAGAGATGATGATAAAGAGTGTGTTCTTGACAAGCTTGCCTATCTCTCTTGGAGATTTGTCTTCCTTGACCAATCTTTCAATTCGTGCTTGCCATAAGCTGGAATCTCTACCTGACTCTGTGGGGCGTCTTAATCTCTTAAAGAACTTAGAGATACAAGATTTAGGAGTGAAATCTCTACCAAAATCAGTTAGGCAACTGAATAATCTTCAAATACTGCAGATATCAAATTGCCCAATCAGCGAATTGGACTTTGGGGCTCGTTCGTTAGCTTTTGCATTGAGCAACCTGGAGCGGATAGATCTGCAAGAAACCCTAGTGAGCAGGATTTCAATTACTGAAGACTGTTGTCCCCGCTTGGAGACTCTCACACTTGAGAACAATCATCATTTAAAGGAGATCGAAGCACTTCCAACAACGCTCAAGTCATTGAAATTGAGCAAGTGTGAAATGCTGAAGAAAATTCCGAGTTTTACTTCTCTCAGAGAGGTTGTAGTCCGCTTGGAGACCCTCACAGTTGAGTATAATCTTCATTTAATGGAGATTGAAGCACTGCCAACGACTCCCAGGTCATTGAAACTGATCAATTGTGAAATGCTGAAGACCATTCCGACTTTTGCACAATTTAATTCTCTCAGAGAATTTGTACTAGAAAGTTGCTACCGAATTGAGAAAATTGAAGGTTTAGAAAATTGCACAAGATTGGAAACCTTGAGAGTGGTCACCTGCTTGGACGTGCCTGGAGTAGACAGCTTGGAACGCATAAAGGATTTGAGGGTGTTGCAACTCAGAGCAAACAAGGGATCATCTCTTAAACGTTGCATTCAAACAATACAGGTGATGATAGTTTCCATGAATAAAAATTTCTTTATTTTCATCTGATTACTCATTCACTGAATATTGTGCATGAAATTTGCAGAAATTGCCAGATGAAATACGAATATGTACACGGGCAGTTCCTGATGCATCTTCACTTGTAGACTCCTTACTCTCTCCGAATCTCGTGGCGGTTGACTCCTTCTGTAACCAGAAAATTCAGTCCAAGCCAAAATTGGTGCAGCAGCGTTCCTCCAATGGCGATGCCATTATGTTCTGTTTTATTATAAATTGTGTTTCTTCAGAAATGACAGTGAGGTTACACGGTCTTGCTGAAAGATTTATAGTCTCCGAAGATCTACCCGTTGAAAAGGGTAGATGGGCAAGGTTAGGTGTCTTCACACAAAGTTCCAAATCCGTATGGCTTCCTCCAGAGGAGTTCTGGATAGAAGGACATGGAGGAGATTGCGAACAAGAGGACCAAGTGGAGAAAGGTCTGGTTGTGAGAGGGGAAGAGCAAACACTAGGGGAGGCATTTCAGAGCTTAGCGCCACTGTTGCAAAGTTGATATACTTACCAAACAAAGGCAAATTTACAAGTTCACTCTGATTAAAGTAGGCCTAAAAGATAAGGGAAAAGGGCATGGGTTTGCAATCTTCATCATTACATTCTGTCTTCACTTCGATGTACATGCAAACTATTAGGTAGATGTATGTCAAACTTCATCAAGGAGGATTACTAATAGGCATACTTGTGATAATGCTAAGATCATTCTTATGGCTTGCGACAATTACAAGAACACTTCAATCCATCATTCTATTCCTCAACATGTAGATTAATTCTAAGTACAAATGAATATTTGAAGTAGATTCAATGATGTAAAGTCTATTATTTTATTGATTTGTAGGCCCCTACAAGTCTTGTTTTTGTATGTTGATTCATGTGAATGTTTCCCTCTTTTTGTTATTGCTAACTTTGTTTCCCAATGAATAGGCATTGGTCTACAATGGTGATATGGCCAATCTTTCATTTGAATATATCTCCCTTTCCTACCTTGTTGGGTTATTTCATCCATCTATATAGAGGGGGACCTATGACCAAAGACCATTTATCTATTAATCTGCAGCCCGACCAGGTGCAGGAAGGTGAAGAGGATCAATAGTCTCTAGGCCCCTATCTATTCCTCTATGCTCTAGAATGTTCTGGGGGAACTAATCACTGTAGATTTATCTCCCCAGTTGGTTGAGATGCTCAAAATGTCTTTGACTCTCTAGAGTTCTGGTCCAATCCAAACCCAAATCATGGCGATCTAGATCTCTATCATGGCTTAGGGGATCCTCCGGAGTTGCCCTATCTATAGATGGCCATTCTGATTTAGACTCATGAATCCATTTGGCCCCTTCCTCCCCACCCTGTCAGATCAGATGCTCAGCATGTTAGTTTAGCTATAGATTAGGTCCTACCCATTTGTATGATTCAGCATTATACTTTAGTCCAAAATATTAAGTGAACTAAAAAAATTACATTCAAAGGATCATGCTTATGAGGATTCCAAGAAGCACAAATTTATGCAATGTTAAAGGGATTTATCTAAACAAATTTTGTAGACACCCCAAATTCACCACTAACTTCCATCTTACTAATTTCCTACAATTATTTAATTAATTTATAGGAAATTAGTAAGATGGATGTTAGTGGTGAATTTGGGGTGTCTATAGATTAAAATCTTGTTGTTGTCTTAAAAGAGGTCTTCCGATAGCATCCAACTATGCAGTGTGGGCTTAGTGAAAAATCTTTGGGTTTCACTTATACATAAGGCATGACTTGTTGAGGCCTAATGTGTTATTTGTATTTCTCTTTAATTCTCTTATTGAAGGCCTTTATGATCAACCTCTATGGTTTTGTACAACCAAAAGTAAAGAAGTAGTCCACTCCTATTAGTTGGTCGATTACCAACCACTGTTTGATCACACATCTCAAATCTTTACTTGGGTTGATCCCCAAGACTATATTTTGAGTATAGTCTATAGGATTTGTGTGGTTGTAGCTTTGAGATCCAACAAAGGGTTAGGTAATTTTAACATTAACCAAAAGAAGATTCCATATATGTCTACTATAATGTTGTCATCCATGGAATTCACAAATCCCCTATCTTTATCACAAAGTAGACACATGCCCTTAATACATTCAATGTAGGAGATTACATTAGGTTTTGTAACTAGATGATCAAGATAGGATGCCCTAATACATATAATAGATTTAATATTTCTACTTTTATTGGCACGTGAGATCCTTCTAGACCTCTTTAATGTCTTTGAGAAATAATTTTATAATTCATTATGTTTGGATTTTGACATATCAAGGGAGAAGGTAGTGTATCTAAACTCTTGTGTAGGTGTTTTCGAAAAAATGATCCTTTCCTTTAGGTATCATATTAATTTAAATCTATCAAATTGCTTAATCAATGATGACCATAATAAAAAACCAATAATCTTCATGAAACTTCTTGTATCAAATTTGATATTAGAAATACAACAAATACTTTTGTTAGCTCAAAGTCTCCTTGAAAAATTTAGATCTCAAAATGTATTTTCTTTCTATTAATCCTAATTACAATACTTGATGTCAAACAATAATGATCTTGTAATTAATAATCTAGATCTCACAACTAAATTTACCTTGGAAAGAATGAAATTTATCTAATAGCCATACATGTTTGTTCTTAGTCTTTTCATAACATTTTAAATTTAAAAATGGTTCATATAGTTAAATTGGAAATAAGAGAATATATTTATTTTCTAAACTCCCAAGATGGATAAATGTGAGATTGTTAACTTGTAGGAAAAAACTCAAGAGGAACAAAGAGGTGTGAAGGACAAAAGAATCACATGATTCCATTTAATTAGATTATGGTACACGGATTGATCTCATTACCTCGAAAGATTTTAAACCAAGTGAACAAAAGAAATTAATGAACTATTGAAAGTTCCATGGACATAAATTAATGGGATTGTGCTAGTCAACACAATCTTGTTATCTCATAGAAATTGCCTAAGCAATAAGGCTGGACAATACCAATCAACACCATGAAAATCATCCTCAAGATAATATACATGTGGAATTATCTTAGAAATGAAGTAAAGAAGAATCAAAATGATAATAAAAAATCTTTGAGAGTGTGAAGCATGGCACCACTATGTGAATCCATAAGAATAAAATAGATGGGAAAAACAACAAAGCATTGACACATGATGCTTTCTTTTCCAATTTCAAAAGTGGGGGTCCCATTAGGACCTTACGATCTTTTTACATGTACAAAGATGATATTTCACAAAAGTTCACCAAGAAGTGCTAATAAGTTCAAAAATTTTATAAAAAAATCCTTAATTGGTGGAAGTGTTAATAAGTTTAAAATTGAAACAAAAATAATATCCTTGGATCATTTACCTCCTTGGAATTTATTTTTGTTTGGCACTTCCTCCAAGATGTGACACACTCTTGAGAACTTAGGAAAATGAGAAGAGAGATTAAATCTATAAAGAAATGAAACACCGTGAAGAGAAGCAACTAGGGCAAACCACAAGATAGAATCTAAAACTCAATGTTATCTAATGCACAAAAATTAGGAGTAATCATGATAAGTAATGAAAGATGGAATTTCAAATGATTGAATGGTTACACAAAAACTAAAAATTGATTAAAATAAAAACACCAAGAGATTCATTCGTAATAAAAAGTTAAACATGCTAAAAAATTAGCAAAAAAGTCTCTTAAAAGCTTCATGGTGCCAAGTTGAATAACATGGTTACATTAGCAATTACAAAAGGTCATGTCCTGACAATAATATGTGGTGGCTTGGGTGATGGAAATTTCTTATGAAAAGGGGATATTTTATGAACATGGTAAAAAATACAAGACTATGGTTACTTTTGAGACTACGTGTCTTACCGTCAATGTCCTATTAAATTATAAATTATTCTTAGGTCATAATCAATTACATAGTGTAAAATGATTTATTGAAAATTTCCTTTTAATTTAAAAGACAAATTTAAAACTTGAATATAAACATATACAATGTAATTTTTGTATTAAATATTTTATATACTATTTAATTCTATATAATTTTATTTATGTGTCATCTTTTAATAAGGATCTTTAAAAATCAATGGAAAATTATGAAATGAAAGTAAAAGAAATTATCTTTTTCCCCTTTATTTTTATTAATCCTGCTATGATCAAATACTATAATAATTAATAAAAAAAATTATTAATTTCTTTGTTTAAAAAATTCATTCATGTATTCTATATTATATAATTAACAAGCAAATAATTTGCGGTTGTTATTTTCATTCAATATGAAACCATTTAGATCAATTGTTTAGTAGTGATCTGCTCCAATGAGTTTTATGGATAGAGAAACTAATTAACAAGGCGCTACAGCACAAAACATTTTATTTTAGTAAAGTTTATTCATCTTTGAGCAGCAGCAGGATGTGTCGACAATAAGCTTGATTCTGTCCACAAGCTATTTCATTCAAATTTTAAAATAACAATTTAGGCTACTTCATCTTTGTTGAGCTAATGGCTCTGCTCCATAGTACGCTCCGTCCAGCTGGCAGAGCAAGAATTTTTATTGGCTTTGGTAAGGAGCCCTTTCTTTCTTGTACCCACGGGTCACGACTCTTCACTGAATTTATTTTGTTGATGAATAAGTTTTTTTTATTATTTTTGTAAGTTAAAAAAGACGATAGTATAATATTCATAAAAATGACACTTGATAAAAAGACATGTTACCACGGTCTATATGGGACAAAAGTTCAAAACATGAAATAGGGTTATAATAAATAGATGTTTTAGAGTCTCAAACTATCAAAGAAAGGATAGTGCAAGTTGAGAATTCCTAGATGAGTCAATTGAGAATTAAGTTGAAGGCCTTAGTGTCAAGATTAAGGTGCCATCAACCTTGTAAATTTTATGTAATTAATTATTCATAATATTGTTTGTAAATTTCTATAAGAGAAGATGTATTCACTAAGCAACAGTCTTGTTTCAACCGCATTTTGGATCTCAGTACTTGACGGGTGGGAGGGGGGCTTGCCCTCTCACTATTGTCGTCAGGGGGCAATGACAATTAATGTAGCCCCCCTGGTGGGGGTTCGGGGGTAGCACTCTCGAAGAGAATTTTTTAGAAAATTGCCTTGTAAAATATTGTAATTTCATAGTCAATCTAGACCGTTAATCATTAGATCGCAGATTTGAAGGTAAAAGTTATGTTAGGGGTTTTTTCCCCTAGAAGGCAACACTCTTTTAAGGGGGTTTTATATTACGACTGTGTAGTTGTAGAGAGTTGAGACTGCAAAATAGGTGTTGCTAGATTGAAGACTGAAGAGGAGGTTGTTAGTGATGTATTGTAAACTCTATTGAAGTGAATACAATCTGATGCATCTCTTCTTGTGTGGAGTTTTTTTCCCGAAAGGGTTTCTCCACTTAATCATTGTGTTATGTGTTCAGTTGTTCTATTCCTTTATTTGTTTGTATTGTTGATTTGATTTCCTATAATCTCATTTTGGTTTTGTACTGAATTAATAGTTATAACAGTTGAAATCAAATTTTCATTATATAGTTGTTCACCTTCATTTCTAACACTTGGTAGAGAATGCACCATGTGAAGTGAGCCCATTTAAGCTCAAGAATGGTTGACCAAAGAGACTAGAACCATTGATGACAAGTACTAAGAGAAGATTGTAGATGCATTAAGATATGTGAAATCCACAAGTATCCCTTGCAAGGTCTGTAGTTGTGAAATGATGTGTTAGGATGCCATTTCCAAATTTTCCACCAGGGCTTGAGAGATCTAACCCTGATTTCGTGCACCATATGAGAAGGAATGGCATCAATTATAGTATGAAAAGTATCCTAATCTTGATTGGATAACTAGAATTTCAACTTGGCCTTAGGCCAAGAAAGAAAATTCTTGCTAGTTCTTTGTTAATAAGATCATGAAGAACCTTAATGCCTCTTTTGAAAATTTTCAAAATATGAACTCAAGGGGCTTTGGCAAGAGGACAGTCTTGACTCGAATGAACTAGAGACCAACAAATAGACTATTGATTGATGGAAAGCCCATTGCGGAAGTGATTACCAACCTAAAGAAGCTAAGGCTTGATGGACTCCCAGGATTTCCAAATGCTCTTGATAATGAATGTACTATGTATCTGGATAGCCTCCCTCATAGTGTGGAAAATATAAATTCCAAAACCTTTCAAAGATGGATGCCTAGTAGGTATTCATGATGAAATACACTATCGAATGAGAATTTTCTAGGTATCATTCCCTTCCACAGACATAAAGATTCATTTAGCACATAATGCTAAACCCTAATAATATATTGAAAGTAAGCCTAAACCACCAGCATCATGGAGGAGAGAACATAACTCCAAAAAAACATAATTAAATTCCTTTTTCCCATTATTAGAGGCCCAAAGAATGTCCTTGAGAAACTTTTCAAATTTTAAGGGGCCTTTGAAGGTACCAAACAGTTAGAGTAACAAGCATGAGTAGTGGACAACACTTTAGAGCACACTTGGAATTTTCTAGCCAAAGAAAGAGGTTTGGTAATCCAATAGCTCAACTTTTTCTCAATTTTGGCAATGACAGCTTGCGAAAAGCTAATAGGAGAAGCCTAAAAAGCAAAGGGAGTGCCAAGGAAATGAAAGATTACCCCAAAGCAATCACACCTTAGTGTGCAATGGGTATGCTAAAATTGAAAGAGTATTGGAATGGTTGATCGTAACCTCAAGTCTATCACACAATGAAACACTTTTGTCACTATGTTTATGCATTTAATCTTAGTTTTGTAATCTCATGATGGGTAATGATTTTGTGTTTTAGGAAATGTCTCTTCAATTGTGACATGGGTGGTAAAGGTAAAATTTTGAAATAATTATTCATAGGAAGGTTATGCATGCAACCATGTTCTCTACTTAAAATTGAAAGGTACTCTCTCTCTCTCTCTCTCTCTCTCTCTCTCTCTCTCTCTCTCTCTCTCTCTCTCCATAACATCTTAAGGGTAAATTGATTAAGGTGGAAGATGTACAGAATTTGACAAATGAAAGACTTGATGAAATGATTAATTCAATTGGAGGGTTTAATCTGATAATAGGTGGAATACCCTATAATAATTTAATAGGAAACAACAATATCTCTCTATATATGTTTCTCTCTTCTCTCTCTTTGTCTCTCCTCCTCCCTCCTTTTCTATTTCTCTTTATCTCTCTTCCTCTCCATCTCCCTCCCCCATTCTCTCTCACACACTTCCTCTCTATGAGATCTCTCTCTCCCTATGTTTTTCTCATGTACCTCTCCAAACAAGTCCTTAGAACTAGTTCCATAGCTCAAGACCAAAACAATGAGAACAACAGAAATCCATAAAACCATGCATCTACTTCTCAACAATCCTTCAGAACTCACAAAACTCAAGACTAATGTATATGAGAAGACAAGATATAAAATAAATAATGCATCTGATAATCAGGTGGGCAACACCTATTAGATCATTCACCTACTGAGTAAATCAAGAGTGGGATACAAGATTGTCCTCTGCATACAACACCAAATAAAAGCTTATAATAAAGGGTAACCTTCTCATCAAGTCCATAATGGACTCACATTCATTTCCAAGTGTAGGCTCCTCGGTCCTTTTGTTGAAATCTCATATTGAGTAATCATTCCAACACATATCTCTAAGTACATGAGATATCTAGCCTCACCCAAGTCTCTCTAGTATCCATGAGCATCCACCAATCAATCCATGCCAACTTCAAATGCAACCTGTAAAAAACATGAAGCGCCAAGGAAATGATTAATACTCAAAACCAAAAAGAACTAGCCATTGAACCATTGTCAAAGCTCCAACTATAGAATCAGGAACATATCATGACATCATGATCTAACATCTCAAAAGAAGATCATATGCTCCAACAAACATATCCTACTCCCAAGAGCATCTATATCATGCCAAAACTCTAACTCATGATCAAGAGTACATCATGACATAAAACCATACATCCTCTAAACCAAGGATCATTTCTCAAAATTGATAAGTCATAAACTCAACACCTCACCAAAGACTCGAAGAGTCCTCCATGGAAAACTGAGATGTCAACACCTCTTCAAATAACATGAAAAGATAGCATCCTCTGTCAATAGGACCAAAGATGTCAATGAACCCTCACTGCAAACTAAGGGCATAATCTAGGAGCTCCTTATGACACCAACAACCATTGCAAAAGATCATCCATCTTCTAATCAAAGATTATCCATGGCTCACTACACACTGCAACAACAATAATTTAGAACCAATATCTTGAAATAAAGAAGATAGAAAACACTATGTAACTGCACAAAACTCCCACTAAAAGTGATACCAAGCTATGCCATACTATCATGAACAACATCATTACCAAAACTCCACTGAAACTTAATAGAGCTTCTCATGCACCATAACTTATTGCTACAGATTCCAATGAACAACTAAATCAGGTACTCCAAACCATCCTTTTGTCTCACTACAATAAATATATCAATGTAATCAAGGTGACCAAAAAGAGGCCTAACAAATAGAATCCACATCAGCTAATTCATAAGATTTGCACACATGCAACATCTTATAGGAGAAAAAAACATGATCAATGCTTCAACCTCAAATAACTGAATAAATAGATTCAAACCCACATCAGTAACATGTAGAACAAATGTAACAAGATATAACATGTATATTTCCAAGACTCAAACACTAAGATCAACACTAGACCTGATTTACCAAACAAATCCACATAAGACTAACCATAGATCATAAGAACCCAACATGCAACCTTACAAATATGTAATTGTTTCCATACAGAAAGAGTCTGAACATATTTTTTCCATATATCTACAAACCACAAATTTTGGTTAAGTTCATGTAAAACCTGCAAAACCATCTCTATGTAAATCTAAAACCATTTAAACATCCAGACATTCACACCAATGAACAACATCAAATATGTCATCTAAAATAATGGAATACCACATATCTACAGACCCACAGTCTTTTGAAACATGAAAACTATGAAACCTACATATTCAAAATAACATGAATATGAAAAAGGAGAAACTAGGTTGTTCAAGAGTGTCCATATCATAGAAATACCAACTCCACAACCCACATACAACCATTGGCAAATCATCCAGTGCTTTCATGTAACCAAGGACTGAAACCATGAACCCAACATAAACACTCCATACTGTAGTCCAAATAGTGAGTGTTTTTCCATGTGATCAAGGTACCAAAAGCAACCATCCAACATAAACACCCTTTGTTACATCCCTCCTTTTGAAAACAATGATGCTATTTACTTTCTTACAAATTTCAGTAAATTACTATGTTGTGATCGACTTGAAAACTGGAAATTTATCTTACAAAGTTGTTTTATGAAATTGCGGAATCTATTGATTACGATCAAGTGTTATGTAGACTAAAAGTCTTTATATTAAATGCAATGATGTTTGAATATATTATATTTGGATCATAGATGCTTTGACCACAAAATTGTATGCGAGTCTGTCGATGCAGGAACAGGTGGACCGTGTTCGACGGAAGAGAAAGTATCTCCGAGAGAGAGTATAGACTCTGGAAACTAACCAAAGGTGTTTGTCACTGAGATCGCCAAACAGATAGATAAACCTGGGAACCATCAAGTAAGTCTTGTTTGTCGGTTTGGGTAGTCTAATTGATGTCGTCGACAAAGGATAAAGTAAACATCCTAGTCGAAAGTAGTCTTGTAGAATCTTGGAGTCGTCTATGGCGTCGTAAGTTCCTAATAGCAAGTCGACGTATTTGAGATGTTTGATATTTATGTCTATAAGTATTTACTGAGTCATCTTGTGGCGAAATTGTAAATCTTGTCTCGAAGTCGAAATTGCGAGAAATCGACCTTAAGCGTCTAACGTTGTGAGAATTCGTTTGCGATACGATCAATCCGTCGTGATTGTCGTAAATCGCGTTGAATTTATGTTGCGAATATTCTCTTTTCGCGTAGATCGACGAATGTCGATTTGAAGCCATAGCGTGATGTAATTTATTTTAGTCGTCATGTAGCGTGAGTTTTTCCTTCTAGATTAGACCGTGATTTGTTGTCAATTTAACCTTGAAGATCTCTTATTAAGTGGGTTTTTGTCTCCTTTTCATTTTCGATCAACACGATGCTTTAGTCATTGCCTTATCACCGCCATGCCAAACTTAAACTCCGTAATACATCTTGTAGTGGTCTTGGGTTGATTTAGATGCCATGGTTATCGAGAGAAGGCGGAATTGTTGTGTCTACTAGCGGACCACGTCGCCAAAGGAGCCACCACCTTTTTGTATGGTCATGTTACGTGAGAAGTCGAGTTCAAGTTTAAGTATGTCAACCCATGTGTATAGATTTACGTCAACCAAAAATTCTTTGGTGGGATTCTTTTAACCAAGACGTGAGAGGTCAGCTCGCAAATTGGAGAGGGTGTAACCTTTGCTAATGTCGATCTCCCATCACCATGGAGTGTGGGGAAGCATCGGAGGTCGTGGGTTCGATTATCACCGACGGCGTTTATTCTCAATGAACTTTGATTTGAAAGTGCTAATTAATGATGGTATACGTTTGAAAAGTCGGTTGAAAGTGGTTAACTTCTTTTGTGAAGAATCTGCGGAGAGAGAGAACGTTTCCTATATCTCTGCGCAGCATGGGAAGTGGTTGTAACTTCCTTCGTGGGCAGTGAGGACAGCGTGGAGCGGAAGTTAGTGAAGAGTGTTATTTTCGCAAGGTTGAGGGAGAGTTATTCCCGGTGCCCCGTCGATGGTTAAGGCAAAATCTTTTGCTACGGTTATGGACTGCTGGTGTGTAGGCCATCGCGGGAGTGAGAGTGGGGAGGATCTACTCCAACGTGGAGGAAAACTAGGAGTCGGGCAAGGACAAAAACAGTTAGTAGAGAAGGCAGTGAAAGAGGAGCACGGGAGAGAAATTGAGTAGTAAGGCAGCGTGAGATGGGATTTGCGAAGTTATGTGGGAGGTCGTTCTTTTGGGAAAAAGGAGTAAGAGTTGAGAAGGAAGCGAGGAGTGAGAACTGTGTTATGAGTAAGAAATAGAACTGTGTTATGAGTAAGAGATAGAACGGTGTTGTGAGGAAGAAATAGAACTGTGTTATGAGTAAGAAATAGAACTGTGCTGTGAGGAACGAAAAGAACAGTGAGAGTTTAGAACTGTGCTGTGAGGAACGAAAAGAACAGTGAGAGTTTAGAACTGTGCTATGAGGAACGAAAAGAACAGTGAGAGTTTAGACTGTGGAGAGAGAAGCGAAAAGGAGTAAGAGTAGAGACTGTGTAGTGAGGAGTAAAAAGGCAGTAAGAGTTTAGAACAGTGCTGTGAGGAGAGCGAAGAAGGCAGTAAGGGTTTAGAACTGTGCAGTGAAGAAACGAGAGGCAGAGAGCCCTCGGAGTGAAAGAGCACTCCAGCAACCTTCGTTTTTAATAACAGGTTCTTTATCTTTACCATTTGTCTCAGTTTTAAATAGTAAGGAAGAGAGTCTCATGGTTATGGAAGACTATTATGTTTAGATATGAGTAAAATAGAATGATAACGCAAGTTTAATACGATTTTAGTGTGCGGTAATTCCTTGAAATAGCTTTATTACTGTGTAGGACATATGATAAACTCAGAAACTAATGTATGCTGTCACATTACTGTGTTTTAAGATTAGAAAACGCTGAAAAAGAAGTGTTACTGCCTTCTAGGAAATGTAAACTCTGAAACTGTAGTTGTTCTCGTCATAAATGACGATGTATAGCAAAAGAACGCTGCTCTCTAAAGTATATGCATTTAGGAATGAACTTGTCTCGATGCAAGACGTAATTTACCTTCTGTGAACAATAAACAATGACGTAAGATAGAAGAATTGCCTTTAGGTCTGTGTTATGAACATAAAACTGCCTTGGAGGTTTTGAACGATGCTCCACGTGCATGCTATGCAGGAGTCAAACCGTAGTTAGTAAGCATGTTCGACGTATAGCTAGAGAATGCATTTGTAAACAGCCGATGTCTTATCCGTTTAATATCTTTATCTACATTTGAAAGATTCCCAAACCTTTTAGATTTATTTACGGCTCTCAGCTATTTAAATCTTGTGAAACTAATGACTCGGAAAGAGGAGTAGGAAGATAAAAGTGTTGGTAATGTTTAGGAAACCGTTTTGGTTCCGAAATGATCAATTTGAGCTGAAAACCCGCATGTGAGTCGAGATTGCGTTGCATGCGACGATGTTAGAATCGTTTAACCATGTAGACCATATGAGTCTAAAACCCTAGAATTTCAGGATAACGGAAAATGATTTAGATACTAGTGTATGTTGAGTTAACATGGGAACCAAGTAAACAGATTTGAAACCACTTAGGAGTGGACGTGTCTAAATAATGATTTTTCAGGATAATGGGATTATGAAAGTCTGAATTCGAGATTGGAATAATATTGCGCAATGCGCTATTGTAGGGGGATATCCTAAGCCTTGAGGTCATCAAGGTCGGCAAAATGAGTTCAAACTATACAAATAGGAAACTGTAGGATTTCGACCAGTTCAAGTCGAGTAGGGTGGGTGAACCAAGATCATGCGTTTTTAAAACGCTAACTAAATACAAATCCTTTGGCCAAGGTGATGTACTATCCTCAAGTGCATCGAACATTCACCGTAACTGGATGGCGTTTCTTGTGGAGTGTCGTGCATGACTAGAGGGTATCTAGGGATCTGTACGATAACAAGATACGTAGGTTACAACACCAGAGCTCAGATGGCAAACACCGATGGTTATCCTAAGTCTATCCTCTTGAGTAGGGTAGGGCCACTTCCGGTTAGGAAGGAGTGCGGGAGACCGACGATCTGTGGTTGGAGGTTAAGCTCCTTGAAGATACTTTCTCTTCCAAATACTGAGGAATTGCCGAGTCTTGAACGTGAAGGGTTGACAATCGAGATGCATGATAATGGTATGTTTCCGATATTTGTTATTCCAAGAAAATTTCATTTGTTAGAAAACAAAGTGTATTATGAATATCATTTCTTTCAGTCTTTATGAGAATGCAATAATGTTTATGATAAATTGAAAAATGTTGTAATGGTTTAGAGATGAGAAACTTTTGTATTTGATTACTTTATTTTTTTAAAAAAAAATTACCGTCGTGAAAATTTAGTTACTTCTTGTCATTTTTGGTTTTGGTTGTTACACCCTTTCACTACACATGACCACAAGGTAAAGGAATAAAACCACCAAACAAGAGAATACACACATATTGTCAAAATGGAGCTCCAAGTCACTACCACAGGACCAACTCCATAAAGATCCATAACCTTGAGCCTTAAGTACCCAACATAGATTCTATTGATGATACCCATCTAAGAGTACGTTACCTACCATGACTTCCAATCTCACAGATCTATAAAACATTGTCAACACATAGAACATCCATTGCAACCAAAAGACCTTCAACACTTAAGAGAAAGGCATCCCTCTCCCAATAGAACCATTGGATCTTATATCAAATGTTGAGAAAAATCAAGTGTGAATAAGGTAAAATTGCAGCTATGTTTCTTTTAAATGTTTTCAAATCTAAAAATTAATCATGTGTGGTGTTGCAAATCTGAAAATTACTTTCAAGATTATCCAATTTAGATGTATTAGTGTTTAGCCAATTTAATGAATAAGGTATGAAGAATTTAATCAATGAAGTTGACACAAAATTTATGTGGAGAAACCCTTGCGGGAAAAAACTCCACACCCAAAGAGATATTTATGCTTGTATTAATTCTTGTAATCAAGTTTACATTAACATTGTAAATTTACATGTGGGATAGAAGCTCTAGAGAGAAAGAAATTGTTGGAAATATGCAGCCATAGAGACAAATTCCTCATAACCCAATAAGAGATTCAATGTGCAATAAACCAGAAATTCACATGCAAAATAAATAGACAATCATACCATCAATGGTGACACAAGATATACCCAAGGAAAACCCTCATAGAGGGAAAACCCAGCCTCCAAAAGCATGCATCTCTCATGTATTATTTAGCAAAATAATAGTAATACATATGCAGAGAACCTCTAAAACATCAAGCTCTCTCTACCTTCAATCCATGTGAACAAGCATGTAACCATACATCCCATGCCATGCTTCAAACCCTCACATAGCCAACCTGCAAGAGAAGCTACAACCCAGTCAAAGGTAATAAGCCTTCACTCAACCAACTAGCCTCTACAACTACCTTTGTGTTTGTTTTTATAGATATAAGCTCACACAAATACAACATGTGGTATTGCAATACCATTTTCCCCAAAACCATGTGTCTACAAAACCATTGACCCCACATTTGATTATTGGTACTAAGTTTTCCCAATTAATCAAATAACTACAAATAAAGTAATTAACCCAATGTTACATACAACGATTACAAGTGGCGTCCAAATAAATATCCAATGTGGCTAAACACATCACATGATGCACTACAATTGAATATTTATTTTACATAATAAAATAATACCAATATTATGTAAGGTGTACAACACACCTACTCCAACAGAAACAACAGGGTCTTCAGGGAAGAGAAGAAAAAATAGAAGGTTTCAGCAGAGTTAATCAAACTCATAATCATAAAAAATGTTAAAGTTATAGACCTCAAAACTCCTAGTCAAAACCCTATCAAATTAGAATGCAAAATAGCTCAGAACTGGGGGTTACAAGAAAGACTCAGCCAAGCTGATCATGATAAGAAGTCTAGTAGAAAGAACACTAGCTGGTCCCCCTGACCCAGGTTGGATCAAACTTAACTTTGACAGGGCTTCTAAAGGAAGTCATGGTCAGGCAAGAGGGGGTGGTCTTATAAGGGATAGTAAAGGTCAAGTGTTGGGAGCTTATGCAAAGAACTTGGGATTTCAGACGTGTAATTTCACAGAAGCCAACATGACTTTTCAAGGTATAAGAATGGCAATAGATAAAGGCAAAAAGAACCTAGTTGTGGAGGCTGATTCCAAAAATATCCTCAACATGCTTCAATCTAAAGCTAAACCTTGCTGGTCCTTTAAAGACCTAATTGAATTAAGTAAAAATAGGTTGTCAACCCTAGAGAAGGTGGATATTTGTCATATTTATAGGGAAGGGAATGGGCTTGCCGATGCCCTAGCTAACCTTGGCACTAGGTTCAAAAACATAATATACTGGAATGAAGGGGAGATCATCCCGAACCATATCAAAAACATTATTATCAATGAAGGAAATAAATCCAATTAAGGTGTTGAGTGCCTCTGGTAAGGAAAGGACCTCTCACATGAGGGAGATTTAACAAAGGACTGAGGATAATAATGCAATGTTAAGTCTCGACCTCAACACTTATCTTTCACACCACATATGATTACTCCCCATTATTGTGGTTATCTATTGTGTTGTGTTTGGAATTGTTGTTTCTAAGCTGACCGCCATGGGAGGTGACCTTCTGCAAATGGAGCTGAGTGACCATGACATTTTCAAGAACAATGCCGAACTCTGGGAAATTCTGGAAAGAGGTAACTTCACTCCTTTTATCATGGCTATGAATGGTTATGATACTCTCCTCTCGAGAGAGTTTTCCAACGTGTGGAAAGCTAGAATTGTGTGTGTTAGAGGTATATCTTTCAGGGTGACCAAAGAGCTCATTGCTGAGGTCATCGGGCTGAAAATGGAGGGAACTCACCTTCCCAAGAAGGTGAAGGATAATTACCAGGAAGACATGAGAAGGTTCCTGTAAGGGGGAGAAAGTGAAAAAATTACATAATGGTTACTGCTGAGACGACTTCTCTGGAGTGTGGAATAAGGTTGCAGAGGTGATTATGAGGTATGCCACCCTTGATGGCCGCTTCAAAAGATTACATGCACACATGTTTCCTTTGCTTAATCATTTTCGTTATAACATTCAAATCAACTTTCCCTATGGTTATTTACCTCCCTTGAGGACTCTGTCCAGAAGGTCCTGATTGGGGAGAAAACCCTCCCTCTCCACGGGTTTGATATATGCTATTTACAAATTTGAGTCGTCTCTTACCCCTGCCCTTTCTTTTAAGCCTAGAATCTACAATCCTCACTGGTTGAGAAATTGCCTGATGAGCATGAGAGAAAGAAAACCCAAGCCATTAAACCCAATATTTTTGATGAACCCTTGTGAGAGAGGCTGTGACTACCCCTTTTAAGGTCCTTAAAGAAACTACAACCCTCACCTAGTCTAGCAAGAAGAAGAACAAGGTAACCCATCCCCTGAGCCAAGCCATGAGAAGGAAACTGCCAATGCTCCCATCAAAGGCAAACAAAAGATTCAAGTGGATTCCCCTGTCTAGGATGGGAGGGATAAAGGTAAAAGTATAGATTGGGATGATTCCCTTACTATTGTTGAATTGCCCTAGGAAAAAAGGCAAGGGCAAAAAGAAATTTCTGAAAACTGTTGATAAACAGAGCACCAAACCCAAGGCCAAGGACATTCCTCCTAAGGAGGCTCAGTTCACCCCCTCCCCCAATAGCCCCCCAATAACTAATCCCAACACTGAGAAGAATGACTCCAAGTCTTGTCAATAGCTGGTGGATAAGGTGGCAACTTTACACCAAGCCCTGGACCTCCAAAATTAAGCCGTCAAGTGGCAGATCGCATAAATGCATCATGTGAAAAGAAAAATCCAACACCTAGAGGTAGTCACACGACTTGAAACTACTGAGTGGCCAAAGGAAAATGAGGACGAGTTATGGTAGGAGGTTGAGAACCTAGCCAAGATGTTTGAGAAATGGGAAATCATGGAAGAGGAACTGAACAAGATAAAGATTAACCAAGAAAACATAAATAATAATATGGAGGAGATAGTGGCCTTTAGTAGAGAGATAGTTAAGAACTCTACCACAACACTGTATGTGTTTCAAGTAGAAATGGAAAAAAGGAAGGCGGCAAGAGAAGGTCAAACTAGAACTACTTATGATAACAAAATGTTGTGTGCTATTACCGGTCTGGCCAATAGGACAAGGGTAAAAAGAAGTAACAACAAAGGCAAGGAGATAATCAAAGACTCCCCAGTTGATCAGGACGGGAAGGTGCAGGAGAGATCTTTTGAAGATAAACTTGAATTTCTAAATAGGGAATGGCAGGACATCAGTGGCTTTAAAATTCAACTTAAGGAGTAGTTTTCTTCTACTGGTGTGTCGTTGGCCTTTCTGGCAGTTGTTGGTTCTGTCTTTGTTTTCTATTGTTAGTTTGTTTTCTGTGTTTTGTTTTACTTCTCGTGAAACTCATTCAACTTGCCTTTTTGGCTTTATGTAATGGGTCCAGGTCTTTCCTAGTTATCTAATTCAAAATACTAAAATTATCTCTGAATTCTGGAAGCACTTCATTACTCCTTCAACTTCAATAAACCTATCATAATTTCTACCAACCAAATGCATCATTATATAGAAGCCATGGATCTCAAAATACAATGAATTATATCCAATAACATGAGAATAGTCCTCATACAAAAACCAAGCGCTCCATATTTTGAATTTCAATGTTGCATAGTAGAAATCACCACTTAATTGAAAGTCTCAAACATGGGCACTCAAGAAGTCCCAATCAAACTGAGTCAACAGAAGTGTTAAGTGACAACAACAAGGTAGAACTAAAAGTCTCAACATGGGTGCCCAAGAAGTCCCAATCAAATTTAGTCAACTAAAGTACTCCAACTCACATCAATATCATGCAAACAACATGCATTACTTGGCATCCCCAATATGGATCTGTAACAACTTGTTTGTATCATGTAAAAGTCATGTAACAATTTGTAACATCATGAAAGAGTCATGCAAAGATGATCCTAAGTTAGAGTGACATGCAAGACACATGCATCACCATATAAGTACATGCAACTAAAATGCAACAACATGCAAGTACATGCAACTAAAATATAACAATATTCAAGCACATGCAAGTACATGCAACTCACATGAAACAACATGCAAGTCCATGCAAGCTCATACAAGTGACATGCAACAACATGTAAGTCCATGCAAGCAACATGTAAGTCCATGCAAGCAACATGCAACAACATGCAAGTACATGCAAGCTCATACAAGCTCATGCAAAATATGCAAGTATCATGCATCTCTAACTCAAATGTTAACTCCCACATAAGTCTCATGCAAAATATATGCAACATTATCCACTCATGCAAACAAAAAGCTAACTGTAAGTCCACATTGGATTCTCCTCCAAAGTGGGTGCCCCTAGTGGGTCCCACCTCCTAGGAGGTATCTCCAAGTCAACATGGACTTCAAGAAGCCAAATCCAAGTCTCCATGGGCTCCACTTCCAAAGTGGGCACCCATATTGGGTCCCACCACATAGAATGTAACTACAACATGTCCAAGTGAAATAATTAATAAATAATTTGTCCTTCAAGTATCTATGTGTCCAAGAACACTTTCCAAGAAACATGGAGACACATAAAATAACTTAGGACAACAATGTTAATGGAACCTTTTCCTAACAGGATCCTTGGAGATCAGAAGATGAAACCCCTTTGGTTTATTGAGGTAAATCTCATACAAAGGTTGTATTGTGCACTTTAAAGTTTTGTTAGATTTTTAGCATAGTTTCAAGTATTTGTGATTGCAAGATTGTGAAGAAGGAAGTTGTAACATTCATAGTTTATTTCCAGATCTCATTATCAAATGAATTACAATAATTTTTGAGTTGTGTATTTTTTTAGTTATTTTTATCAATATAAATCATCTCCAACATCTTGATTTAGTCATATTTCATGTGTGCAATCATTGAGTAAATCTATAGCATAGTTTGCGTAAAATCAACAATATGTATTTTGGTATTTGAAAAATATTTATGTGGAGGTTATTTCAATATATTTTGTGAGTATATTTATAAAATATTTGGTTGGGTACATTACAAGCATCCATGCTCCTTGTAAGCCACAATGGCTCTTTTTTCTTGAAGCTTCGAAGCTTCCACTGTCATAGCACTCTACTACTTATTCCTTATAATTATTTCCCTATCCTTTACCCTTCTTCCTGTTGACTTTTTCCCAGACCAGATGCTTATTCCCAGATTTCCCTACAAGGTAGCCATCAGTGATCAACAGGATCTCTGGGCCAGGGGCCAACAGTGTAGGAGATAGACTCTGTATTTTATCTCCTCTTCTTCTTCAGGCTCTGCAAGACCTAGGGGGTATTCCCTACTCAACATCCATGAGGATATGCATACAAAGGCTGGGATGCTGACAGAAAGCAGATAAGTCCTCTTGTAAGTAGACCAAAACTGGAAGATAAGAGCAAAGGGGCTAGCTTTGGGCCTATTTGCAGTTGTAGACAGAGGACTGAGGATCCTAAAACTAACTCTAATGTCCTAATGGTTGTTTTAGATTTTGATTTGAATTTTAAGTTTGGATGCAAAGCTGGACATGGTTGTAACACAAACACAAAGCAAGATTGGTGCCTATCCAGGGCCTGGAGTCAGTAGACATACACCTGTGAATGATCAACATGAACAGCTAAAACTGGATTTCAGGGGGATATATGTGATACCTGCCTTACAGATATCTCCCAATACAGAGTGTTAAGTTATCTCTACTTATGGCATCCCTACTGCAGTATACCCTTCCCAATGTTCAACCTGAAAACAGTTTAATCTACCCCTTGAGCAGAAGTTAAAAGATCAGACATTCAACATAGGAATTCTATGCTCTAGAATCTAAACATTACCCAAATATCCAGATTCAGAAGAAGAATACATGCAATACTGGAGACAGAATTAACAAAACACATGCTAAGATAGCATTTCTCATATAAGATTAATCATGAAATCAGTGGGTTCGTGCCAAAACATACAACAAGAGATACATAGACTCATAGGTTTAGCTGTACAGAGCAGCCAGATCAGCTTGTTTTGAATTACAGAGCCAAAAATCTTCAACTTTCAACAACCAAAAATGAGTAACACTTCCTGCTTATAACAGCCAGGTAGTGTACCACAGCAATTAATTACATGGTTGACCAAAAATCCCGCCAGATACACAGTATCAGAAAAATGGCGCTCAACGCATTACCAGATTGGCGCCCAAACATGAATGCAGCAGGTAGGGGAGGAGACAGGAAGAGACCTCGAGCCCTGCGCCACTGTCCGTTGATGTACACCTTCAATCGGGTACCAGATCCGTCCATACCTCTGCAACCTTCGCCATTAATGGCGCACCAACCCGCGGCCTCGGGAAAACGTCAAACTGTGCATCGCAACCATTTCCCGCCAAGATACCTCATCGTCATGATATTTCAAATATGTAGGATATCAATTATCCCACATGCACCCCGCGGCGACCTTTTCAACACTTTATATACTAGGCCACGAGCATATATAATGTCGGTGCTTTTGCTCCCGACGACACTAGTATAAGACTTCATCATCATTATCCAGCAGCATGATATCCTGTTGCTTGAAAAATCATCCTGACGTCAACATCATCATCGCAATATCACCTGCATGATAATCGCCTTCATCGGCACAACCTGATCCATCGGAGGAAGATCCTCCTGCTTAGCCGATGAACATCCTGATGACGTCATCGTCATATCCTGCTGACGTCATCAGCATATCTACCTACTGCGCACCTCCTCATATCCGGATGATGTCATCATCATATCGACATCAGGATGATATTCGGTAGATAACCGGATATTTGGAAATATCATCCTGATGCACAAATATCATGCTGCACTGTAGCTCCACTATAAGATCGGGGTGATAGATGAATATGCCAGATATTTGAAAAGATCACCCCCCACTAGATAATGCACGAAGCCGGCAGGCGGATATCTCCTTGATATCAGCATCATCAGGATGATAAAACAACAAACATGAAGTGATACAACAACATCAGGATGATATTGACTAAGATCATCCTGACGTCCAAAATATGATGACCACGATGAAAATCGGGTCACACTTAGAACTTTACAGCAACATCATCAGGATGATCTTAACAAAGATCACCCGATGTTAAAATATCATCCCAGCGAAAGATCATGCAGGTAGACAATATGATGACCCTCGCAAGCAACACGGCGATAACTGGAAATATGATCATGATGATGACGACCCTTAAGAAAAAATAGGCCGGGTTGAACAACTTAGAAAATGACCCCCTCGGAAGATCAGGGTGACATCATCATCATAAAAGGGCAGGGTGATAATTGGAAGATCACCGAATATTTGAAAAATCACCCTCCGCAAGAAAATTAAGGCACATTGTAGCTCATCAGCAGGATCAGGATGATATCCAAACATCACCCGATATTGAAATATGATGATCCTGATGAAAAACAAGTCGACAAAAAACATGATGATGCGGACCATCATCGAAGACAAGATGATGATGATGATCTCCTCCTCAAAGAAAATATGATGATGCAGCTGAAAAATGCCGAGGAGGTCCAACACTTAGGAAAATGGGCAAGAAGATATAGGGTTCAAATGAAGAAACCCCCTAAACATGAAAAATCAACCTCCAGGTCAAAATGAGTGCTAACACTTCCATCAATTATATCACCCCAAGCTAGAGAGAAGAGGAGAATATGGAGTTGAGCCCTTGAGGATTGATATTCTATTGCTTCACCAAACATATATGTTAAACCTCCAAATGTAATGTGCCAATTTACTTTTGTTTTAAATTTATAGTTTAATTTTCTTTCAAAAAATCTTAGATTAGAAATTGAAATTAGATTAATTAGCTTCAATCTTGCCCAAATTGGTGATATTTTGTCACTGTATTATGGTTTAGAATAGCTAAATTTTATTTGTTTTCAATGTAATTAGATAGCTTAAATTAGACTAAATTTAGTTTCAATTCTACAATCATCTCAAAAAGCCCTTGATAACAACACAAGGCATTCAACCGGATCAAAAAGCACTTAATAATAACACAAGGAATTCAACACATCAAAATGAGCTGAAAAAAAAACAAAAATCAAAACGTTATATTAAATTGTAATTAGTTTCATTTAAAATCATTTTGCAATAGTTAATTAAATTACACTTCAATTTGGGGATAAAAACAAAAGGATAGAATAGGTGTTTATTTCCTACATTTAGATTAGGGAATTTAGATTATGAAATTTAGTTGATTCATCTTCACTCTAGAATAGATGTCACATCCTACTTATTTTTCCTAGTTTAAATACTTGATTAATGTATTTAATTGACTATTAGCAAACAATCAAGAAATATAATTTGATTATGTTAATTATCTTTTGGATCATAATTAGAAATGATTTCTAGTAATGATTAATCATTTCGATAATTACGATAAAGTCAAATTACAACATGATTATCATTTATATTTAAATGTAGATTGATGGGTTTTGATGATGACTAACTAACATTTCTATTTCATGAGTGCGATAGGAACTATCAACGCACTCTCTTAGGTTGAAGAGAGAGTATAATTGGGGAGAAGGTTCTATAAGAGTTGGCTAGATAGGAGCCACCCAAGATCTAGGACTTCATGAAAGCACAAGAGAGACAATGAGAGAATAATTCTATTCTATCAATGAATGTGAAATTGTTCATATGTTGTTGTTACAATGTACATGAAGAGCCTTGCTTATAAAGGCAAGGATGAGAGATAAGATGGTGTATTCATGTGACAAGTGTCTTAATCCTATGACATGTGACAACTATAGCACATGTGTAGGATAAGACAACTATAAGACAATTATCAACAACTAGCAACAACTAGACACAACTAGAAACATCTAGAAGACTCACTAAGTCAACTTAACATGTGAATTATGTGAGGGAATATTATTTAACTAATAAATAGTTAAATAATATGAATTATCCTCACACAAGGGAAACTAGATAGGAAATATCCCTATTCACACTAACACCCCCCTTAAGTGCAACTTAGGGAGAAGCTGACTAAAGCAAAGATGCAAAGATGGATGGGTCCTGGCTACTAGGCCATGTTAAGTACCCATGTACAAACAAGTCTCAAGTGGAGTAAAGGAGAAAACCCAATGGGAAAAAATGCCTCTCCAAAAGTGAGAATGCATGCAACAAAACATGTACAAGTGATGGAATGATGGAAGAATAAAGACCCCCCAAATACAACATCCATCACAAATATACAATCAATATCCCCCCATAAGAGGGAAAGAATGAGACAAGATGTCCCCCTCATAATGAAGTATCTCCTATGCCAATGGTGAATACTTGAAGAAGAATACCAAAGAGGTTCCTAAACCCTCAAATAACATTCCTCCCCTTAGGAAGAAACCAATCCATTGGTGTATGTCGAAGAAACTTTAACTCCAAAACAAGAGATGAGGGAAGAAGTATCATGAAATATGATGTCTCTGAAAACTGCTCATGTGTCTCCATGTCGATGTCAAATGATATCATAATCAAATCAAGAGTCTCAGGCCTCACTTCTGAAAGTGACAATCCAGGATCAGGTGGAAACTAAAAATCATCAAGCTCCAAAGACAAAAATGGGTTGATAGCAATTGTGCTATGACTATCATCAAAGAGGAGAGATAACCCCTCAAATGTGTCCTCCAAATCTGTAAGTTGGGACTCACAAAACAAATCTGAAATACATGTCAAATGCTCATCCCACAAGGTTGTATCTAAAAGACAAGAAGCATCCTACTGAACTGAAACACTGAACTCTGAAGAAGCAAGAGGTGGAGAAGAAAGAAGTGTAGCACATGTCTCAAGAACTAATGAAGAGGCAAGAATACCAAGGTCCAAGTGACCAAACTTCTCCTCTAAAATATGATTCACACAAACAGTGTGAATGTTAGCCAATGGATCTGAATCATCATTAGGAGAGAAACCATAAAAGGTGTTTAACCGAGATGCATGATCAATCACCCCAGTAGCAATAATCTCTGTGCTCTCCAAGTCTCTAATAATAACCAAATTAGGAGTGAACTCTACTGTCTTCCCTATACCACTATGAGTAATTTGATATATGCAAAGAAGATTATTGGTCAAAGAAAGCACACAAAGTACATCATTGAAAGTACCTTCACCAATATCAATGGTTCCCTTCCCAATTACATTCATATATGTGTTATTACCCATCAAGATAGGTGCATATCATATGACTCAAATGAAGAAAACATATCTTTGGAAGAAGCCATATGATGAGAAGCACCTGAATCAAGAAGCCATTTACCTGATGTAGAACTTGTACTTGCACAAAGTGCTTTACCTTTATGTTTGGGTTCCTTAGCTTTCCTTGCATGACTTGATTCAGAAAGTTCTAGTTGTGTAGATGTTGGAGTAGAAGAAGAACCAAGCGATGGAAGATTGTTCTTTTGAACAAGTTGCATCAACATGTCAATCTATTTCTTAAAACAAGTATGTTCATCATGCCCTGATTTCTTACAATAACCACATGTAGGCTTCTCCTTCTTAGGTAAATTTTGTGCTTGATCTATGTGTGGATTTTTCTTAGATTTCTTTTGTTTCTTGTCAGAAGTACCTAACGTTTTATGTTCCTTAGGTTGTCCAACCACCAAAGCATGAGTTTGTAATGGCTTAATGATACCCATAGAAAGAATCTTTTTTTCTCATGCATTAACATCCCAGAAAAGGATGCAAATGAAGATATAGTGAAAGCAGATCCCACAGTTAACCTATGAGTGTGAAAGCTAGAAATAAAATTTGCATAATCAGGACCAAGTTTGTTCAATACATTATAGATCAACTAGATGTCCTTTTTCTCAATACGACATGCTTTACATTGTGCTCTTAGATCATTAACCTTAGTTATGTAATCTTAGATGTTGCTAAGGTTCTTAGGATCAAGGTTCATCAATTCATTATCAATTTTATAGCCTTTAACTTCATCTATTGTACCATACAATGTTTTCAATTTATCCCAAGCATCATGTGAATTTGTACATACCTCAATCTGAAACAAGAGATCTATGGAAATGAAACTACAAAGACATCCAAGAGATTTTGTATGTTTTATCATCCATTTTATCTTTTCCTTATCATCTATGGGTTCAGGTATCTTGTTTTCAACATATAAAGAATGTCCAAGATCCATTAGGGCATTCCATGCATGTTGACTCCAAGTTACATAGTTATAAGGTGTTAACAATGGAACCCTTGATTTATCCATGATATAGAGGAAAAGAAGAGCACGAGCAGCTATATCAAAGCACAAACTCAATCAACACTATAATTGAAGCCCCCCCAAACCAAAACAACCACGAATTTTAACTATTTTCCAATCAATGAGTGATATCTACCTAAAGTGCTTCAAACTAAAAATTTAATGTCTAAAGAAAAATCTGGAAAAATGGCATGGATAGAACTATAGGGTACAGAAATGCCTTTCCAACACCTGTAAAAAGTTGAAATTCTGATAAAGTGGGCGAAAGTTGTGAGCTCGAGAGTGAAAAACACAAGATCTTACTTCAAATAGCTATATCTGTCACCTACAGTAGATCTCAAAAAAATACCTACACCACTACAAATTTCTTAGAACTAGCTTTCCGATGATATCTCGTTTGCCAATTTTTGATACCATGGCGAAATGTTATGGCTAAAAGGGGGTCAAAGGGCAAAGTTCCTAACATCACTGTCAACACAGTGATGACGTCAGCAGTCAGAATATGCTCCCTGATGGAATATTCTACCAGAAAAAATCAAAAGCACCACCCAAAAAATGAAATCCGCTGATCTCAGACCAAAACCACTATTTTCTGGCAAAAAAATGCCAGTTTGCACAAAAAATTGCCCACCTGTTCTGTGAAACAATGTTGTACAGGTTCTAAAACTATTGTTGTACAAATGACAGAAGTGGTGGTTTAAAGCAGAATATTCCACGGGTTTATTGCTACGAACTATGTGCGTGGTATTTATTTCTTCTAACCGTTGTTTATTTTCAACGACCGTCAGCTAAAGTCTACTGGATTTAAAGATCTGCGGATCTTGTTAAAAAAAATTCTGAATGTTTTTTTTAAGCAGCTTGGCCACTGGTGGCGGGGCTTGTAAGGCCATCGACCAGGGGTTTAAACCCTTGTGGTGAGCCTGTCGACTGGGGGTTTATCCTCGACAGTAAGGCCACCATGCGGGACCGTAGCTCCCTGTACGGGGTCTGCAGGTGTCGAGGTATCATGCGTACCGCCCCCCCTAGAATATATATATATATATAAAACAAAACTTTACAATTTGCAGAAAAAAATAAACTAACAAATAATGTTTTTTTTACTTGTACGAATTATGATGCCTGTGACTACGCTAGCAGAATCTCTCTACAGAATATTCCTTCTGCGTAGGGAATATGCCTTGCGATCCGTACGATGGGGTAGGAGGCAAAAAAATTTGCCTTTTGTTCCAACTTTGTCAGATTTAGATGATTTGACAGTCGATCTATAGGTTTTTGGGCGTCCTGAGTGCGATGGCAAGGTCTGCTTTTGCCCAACCTACTCTAAAATTGCAGCTACCTCCCAGGTCAGGTATTTATTCCCCGAATTGAAAAACTCATAGATTTGGCCTGTGGTGTCTGATCTGGACGAAACAAAAGGCGATCTCAACTATCTCAGACCTTCTAAACACAATGGTGTACTTAGATTTGCAACAACATGCTCCAAAATGAACCTACAATGTAAGGCATAAAGAGGAAACCCTCGCAAATCTAGTTTTTCCATCAAGTCTTTATAATTCTCCAGGTCATCATTCGATGCAAGAGAAGAGCATACTCAACTATCAAGATCTACCATAAATTTGCATTCAAATCTCTCAATAATTTAGCTAACAAGAAGAGATTCCACCTAGAGAGCTCTGATACCATGTAAGAGTTGGCTAGATAGGAGCCACCCAAGATCTATGACTTCATGAAAGCACAAGAGAGATAATGAGAGAATAATTATATTCTATCAATGAATGCAAAATTGTTCATATGTTCTTATTACAATGTACATGAAGAGCCTTGCTTATAAAGGCAAGGATGAGAGCTAAGATGTTGTAGTCATGTGACAAGTGTCTTAATCCTATGACATGTGACAACTATAGCACATGTGTAAGATAAGACAACTATGAGACAACTATCAACAACTAGCAACAACTAGACACAACTAGAAACATTTAGAAGACTCACTAAGTCAACTTAACATGTGAATTATGTAAGGGAATATTTTTTAACTAATAAATAGTTAAATATTATGAATTATCCTCACACAAGGGAAACTAGATAGGAAATATCCATATTCACACTAATAGGTTCTAGTTGTTTGAAGGTGACATCTCATGATGAAATCTATTCACACACTCACCTAGGTGCATTTAGCTTAGGTTGTATTTGTGTGAATTAAATTAATATTTGATTAGTTGAATCAAATTTTTTTGAGTTGGAAAATAAATAAGTGCACTTCATATTTTAATTATTAAATAATAAAAGCCAATTTAAAACAAATTAATTGAGATTTAAAGATTTTGAGAGAAGAATAGACTTTTGCTTTATTTAGTTAAGATTTAATTTTAAAATTAAAGAAAATAAAAAGATAAAAAGGATAATTGAGTTGTGTTTTATTTTGCTTTTATTTTGTTTTATTTTCTTCAATAGATGTAATTCCTATATATCATGGAAAAATAATATTATGGGGGATCACAGTACCAATTCAAGGAATTATGCAGTTCCATTTGAGGCAATGCGCATGATGGTTACAGTGTGGATGATGGGAGAAATCAGACCCTAACTAATATTGCTAAAAAATGTTAAAATTGCATTGGGTTTTCTCTTTAATTCATGAAGGTATGTATAAAAAGAAGAGTTATGGTTTATCATATAGTACTTATGTAAATTGTATTATTTAATCTCTTAATAGAATGATATTCACAGTATTAGTTTAATCTATGAATTAGTATGGCAGTAAAACAAGACTATGGCATACTACTGTAAAGGGTAAAATTTGGATGATTGGTTTTTGGTTGTGTATCCTCCTTTCACCCTTTCATTCAAGGACTTTGGGTCGAATGGCAATGCACTATCAGACCCTAGGTCACTATAAGATGTAGGGAAACTTGGATTTGTATGATTTGATTATCAATTATGCTCAATTATACATCAAAACCCTAATTATGCAAATATGGAAGCAAATAGACGAATATCAGAAAATGCTACTACAGAAAGATGTAAAATGACAGATAACTGTGCACTTGTTTTCAGGGTTCAGAAGTGGAACGGTCAGGGACTAATGAGTGGGTGCCCAAGTCCAATGCCTATTTTTTTGTCAGGATTTGGAAGTTTGATCTGTAACCTGTTCCTGCTGCATCAGAGATTTTCCCGTCACAGAATCCAGAGGACTAAAGAGCAGGTGCCCAAGTCCAGGGTGCTATTTTCAACTCTGATCTACAAATTTGACACTCTGCAATGCCCTCTTGCAACTCAACTTTTCCTGTATCTTCAACCTGTAACTTGCAATCACAAAAACTTTGGGAGGGGGTTGTGGTGTTTAGAAGCTTGCCTCAGTCAAGCCCCGGAGAGACATTCAAGTCTTTCGAACACCGTTGTCAGATAAAGAGTGCATGCCCTTGTGAGGCAGAGGCAAAAACCAAATGATAAATGCTTAAAAACACAAATGATGTCACCTTGTAGTGAAGATCTCATGGAAGGAAGAGGCTCTTCATGCCATGAGGAGATGATTGCTTAAATCTGCAAATACAAACACATAGACAACACAAATCTACTCTTGCTACACAATGAATGCCTTAAATCACCTTCACATAAACTTTTGAATCCAAATTGCTAGCTAGTAATCATCTAGTTAAAATTTAGTTTACAAATGAATGCCTAAACCTACTTTTATATGCAACTATAAACACTCCCACCAAGAATTTTGTAATTCAAACTTACCGTGTCGACATAGGACCCAAATAATGGTCACACGCTAACACTCAAAATTTGGGACTGACCCAAAATAGGGCAGGACTAGGGCGCGGGCGCCCAAGTCCTCCCCCCCTATTTTGGTCAGGGTTAGGTTCAAGGGATCCCCCTAGGTCCCATTTGTCATGAAACTTAGGGCTCATTTCATCAGGATGTCAAAATATGATGTTAGACGTCCTAAATGAGATAAAAGACCCGAGAGCTAAACCTTATGAGGGAAAAGCCCCCAAGGGGACATTTTCTAATGTTACATTTAGCCCCCACTTTAATGTATGTATAAATGTGAGGCCAATACATGCATTAAAGTACACTCAACAAACACAACAAACACACCAAGCATGGAGAAGATACGCCAAACACATTGAAGACAATGACAGGCACACAAAACATGGAGAAGGTAGTTACAGTCACGCAAAACACGAAGAAGACAACAGATGCATAGAAGACAGTTAATGCATGGAAGACAAGAATGATTTCTTTTCTTTTCTTTTCTTTTTTCTCATATATATAAAATGCAGATGCAAGTACAAGGAAAGTAAACACACCTCCCATAATGCAAGAAGCACTCATCGCGCTGGTCTTTATACTGCAGATATGGGGAAACACACATGCAAGACATGCCAAACCTCCCAAAATGCAAGAAGCACTCATCACACTGGTCTTTAGACTACATATGGGGCAACAGACACACCAAACAAAGCAAGCACGCCAAACACACACACTTTGAAGACACAGAGAAAACACAGCAGACAAGCAATGGAGTGTTCCTATTTCTAGGCTCATCACCATCTCAGGCACATTACAAGCACACACTGACGATTGGGCTTCGCCACAACAATCACCGAAGACACACTTAAGGGTTGAGTTAGTCACAAAACCACTCCCTGCCTCCATAGAGGACTTTTGAAAATGACAGGATGGGCACTCTTCGCAAGAGATACGCCACCCCCACCTTTGCAGAGGGCTTAAGATGATTGATTGATTGATTGAAAATAAACTCAGAGTGCAGGAGGGACTCATCGCCACAGTCTTTAAACTGCACCTGAGGACAAGCACATTGCTAACATCTACAACATACAACTTACCTTATATATGCCCCCACATTGAGGTGGTTGATATCATGCATCGATATCGAGCACGTTAAGGTAGGAAGAAAACACACAAGGTAACACGAACTTTCACAAAGCCCATGCCCCCCAAAGGTGACATGTACTTTGCGATCGCCAAATGTTCCCACAAACACATCCTTGCAAGAAACATGTTAGTGTCTACATAATCATGATAAACAACATCAATGCATATGATTAGTCACACCAAGAGCCAAGGTTATACTATGAATTCAGAGATCGAGGATAACCATAGGGCTATATCACGAAAATCTCATAACCGAGTGTCACCAAGGCGAGATTCAAAGACAAGCAAGGTGCACGGAGCAGCAGTATTGTTAAGGTTTGTAAGTGAGGTAAAACATCATCAAAATCACTATGTAGAAAGCACGAGTGCTTCTACTAGCCAAGCATTGGATAAGATATACAACCCCATCGTCATATTAGGAACTAAGTCCATTTTTTTATTTCTCGCTAAAGGGACGCTAGGTCCGCATCAGTATAAATGTTTTTCGTCATCCACCCGCTAGATAGCAACACTAGAGGAAGGGAAACAATAAATAAGAGAGGAGAAACAAGTGTCTTAGGGATAGTCACATAGGAGGGTGCCCCTAAGTCACCAACTGCAATGCTATGTCAGTAAGACACACACAACAATGAAATCAGAGAGAGAGGCAATATAGAAGAATGATGATACAAATAGAAGAAGGTCACAATAGAGGCAATCTCCTGGTATTCCAAACCTTACAAGAGAATCAGGGGTCATCCTAGGAGGCCTAAACAACACATATCACGGGGGAAGCACATCACAAGAGAGATAAAGGGTTAGAAATATTTACCTGGTAGGATCTTTGTATCAGATTTTTGAACTTGCGAACCTCTTGGAGAGGTACTCGATCATGTTGAGTGCAAAGTTTGAGTGGTTCTTATGAAAGTTTTTTTTGTTATCATATGATATTTGTTCCTTAAAAATTTGTGTAAATGAGACTTTATGTTGCTTATGAGGGGGAGAACCACCATTATTTCCAACTGCTGACAATCGTCTTACTCTTTTCTGATTTTTAGCGAGTTTGCGTTGTTGATGTCATCTAACACAGTAACAGGAATCATCCTGTACGATCTCACTCGTCTGTATCGGTTGTTCTATTTGTCTTTCTGATGTGTTTTGGTTATCTCCCGATCCATATAAGGATAACGGAGGAAGAACCTCAGCATAAATTCCATTTCTTCGTGGACGAGGTGGGTTATCCAACTTTTGCTTATCCACTTCAATCATTCCCACGATACTATCATAGTCTAAATAATCATCATCCTCTACTTCCACTAAATCTTGTTCCAACATATTGTTATTAGTATGTTTAGGGAAAGGATTAGTGATTCGGCAGAGCAACCAACTTATTTCTGTTATCATTCACACCTGATACCTGTATGATAATCGAATCAATGAGGTCTTGTATTTCATGTTTAAGACGCATACATTGTTCAGTATCATGTCCTTGTGTTCAATGAAAATGACAAAAAGCATTAGCATCAAAGTAAGGTCCTTGTGCTTTGCTAGGATCAATGGGCTTAATCAGGGGAAGCTTCATAATGTTATTACTCATAGCTTGATTCATGATAGAATGATAAGACTCAGATATCAGAGTAAACTTTCTTGGTTGATATGATGTCTTCTTTAGATTTGTGATAGCAGACACATTAGAAAGTTGTTCATATTTGGTCCATTAATCTTGATGAAACTCTTATTATTATTATTTCTCTTAAAGTTGTTTTGTGATGATCCACCCATGGATTGACTAACTTGAGCCGATGAGTTTTTCGTTTTCATACTGACTAGACGAAAGTTGGTAATCACGAAGGGCGGTGCATAAATGTTGAAAGGAGTTATATTTCATCAAGAGGATTTTATCACGAATATTAGGTTGTAGATTAGTGATGAACACTTTCTGAGCATCCTTATCCTTCATCTGATATTGAATTTGCATATATAAAGCTTGATACCAACTAATAAACTCAATTAACTTTTCTTTCGAACCTTGCTTGCAATGAACTAAATCAATCAAGGAGACTTGAGGTCCAATGTTTGCTTGAAAATGTTGTAAAAATTGATCAACCAGCTGTGAAAAGGAGTGTATTGAATTCGGAGGCAAAGAGCAAAACCATTCTAAAGTAGTATGTTTGAGAGATCGTGGGACAAGTTTTTCCAACAAGTCCTCTTTAAAATAAAAATCACTACACATAGCTGTGAATGCTACCACATGAGTATTAGGATCACCTTTTCCACCATATTTTTCAAAGCGAGGGGTCTCAAACCTCTTGGGCATAGGAGTTCGCAAAATTCCATAGGATAGGGGATTATAGGCATGATATGTTGGTATATTAGTTTGCAAAGAATTTGTCAAATTTTTTACCTTTTGTTGTAAAGTAGTCATGCCCTACAAAAGTTCGTTTAGGATGGCATCATTGGGAGATGCAGTTTGCTGCGAGGAATTGGAACCAAAGTGAGGAGGTGATTGAGCCTAAGGTATGATAGGCGGAGACTGTGAATAAGTCAATGGTGGTTGGACATAATGGTAAGTGACAGGTGGTTGAGAATAACTATATGTAATGAGAGGTTGAGAATAAGTGGGATGAAGAGGTGGTTGAGAGAAATTATTCATAGAAGAGGTCCCCTTAGAAATCAAATTCTGATAATTAAATCCCACAGCTTTGTAATTAGTGCCATTAGATACTCCAATACTAGTGGTAGCATTACAAGCATTTGCATTAGTTGTTAAGATCGTTGATGTAAAGGTAGATATTCCCGTAGTCGGTATAGGTGCCAATACTTGTGTATGAGATGGTGACAAAGTGTTATTTATCACTTGTACACATTCAATCACTGGCATGATATTGGTTTGTACAATATGTGCTAAACCACGGATTGTATTAACACCGTCTTGTCCTTCTTTTATCAATTCTCTTACATGGTGAATCACGGGTATAGCTTCTTCAGCTATCCTCTCAGTTTGCACATAGTCTTGGAATTCAACTAGGTCTTTATCAAGTTTATCTATTTTCTCATCATATACATGTCCTGTCACCTCAATAGTATCATCAACATCATGAAAAGTTTGCTCTTCTATTGTACTTGTGATAGGTGTAATATCTTGTAACATTTGTGTCTCTCCTTTTGTAAAGAAGGTGTTCAATGTGCCAACTTCTTCAAGAGCACTAGATCCCATGTGTCTTATGCTTCTTCTTAAAGGAATATTTCCCTTAGGGTAGTGAGTTATTAAACTTATACAAATCTAGGATGACGACTTTTTCAATCCCAAGACCTAATGAAAGAGGTGTTTTAAGGAATTTTATGAGGTGCAGAAAATAATATTAGTGATAGTAGTCACCTAGAATCATAAAATCTTTTACAACATGTTGGAGTGCAAACTAGGCCAAACCCTAGGGCAAATATAGCAAAAATGTGCAATTTTTTACCAAATTTTCATTACAAGAGCTCAATAACAAGGTGTTGTGAATATTTTTAGGAGGGAAAGTAGATAATAACCCTAATAACAACCAATTAGTTCAAAAATATTCTTCACAACATGACTATGGTGCAAATTTTGAGAGTTGATAAGGTCAAATCTAGTGAAAATCAAGGTTTTTCAAGCTCTAGGTTCAAGATCTTAATGAAAAATGCTATATGAATGTCTTGCAATCTGATTTATGATGAAAATTAAATGCACTCAGATCTGAAAATAATTTTCAAGCCCTACAATGCAAAATGCAAGTGCAAATCTAATGAAGAATCAATGAAAATGCTAGTTTTTGTTGAAATTTTCTATGTAAAAATATAAATTTTTGAGATCTAAATGCAAATTTACATTAAAATGCAACACTACAGCCAAATGCAAATTTGAATAAGTGTCTAAGATCAGTAGAAAAATCTGAAATAAGATTTTGCTTACAAATCCTAGTTTTTGAAATTACAAGGTTATATGAAAAATTCAAAATTTGCAACAAAACCCTAGCAATTTTATGATCAAAATGCCATGCAAGCTATTGAATTTTATAATTTTCTACAATTTATCTCAGATCTAATGCAAAAATAAGAAATTTGATGAAATTGAAATTAATTGATGCAAAATAGAAGCCCTAGAATGCAATTTTTTTAAAATTTTTCAATTTTTCATTTTTTTTTGTAAGTTTTCCAATGCAATAAGATGAATGATGATATGAATGAATGAAATCAATGAAAATATGAAGCAAAACACTCAGCAAGGTGCAAACAAGTCCAATAACACGGGTTCACCAAAATGTAAAGGGTAAAATTTGGATGATTGGTTTTTGGTAGTTTTGTGTGTGTATCCTCCTTTCACCCTTTCATTCAAGGACTTTGGGCCGAATGGCAATGCACTATCAAACCCTAGGTCACTATGAGATGTAGGGAAACTTGGATTTGTATGATTTGATTATCAATTATGCTTAATTATACATCAAAACCCTAATTATGCAAATAAGGAAGCAAATAGACAAATATTAGAAAATGCTGCTACAGAAAGATGTAAAATGACAGATAATTGTGCACCTATTTTTGGGGTTCAAAAGCGGAACAGTCAGGGACTAATGAGCGGGTGCCCAAGTCCAATGCCTAGGTTTCTGTCAGGATCTAGAAGTTTGATCTGTAACCTATTCCTATTGCATCAAAGATTTTCCCGTCACAGAATCCGGAGGACTAAAGAGCGGACGCCCAAGTTCAGGGTGCTATTTTCAACTCTGATCTACAAATCCAACACTCTGTAATGCCCTCCTACAACTCCACTTTTCCTGTATCTTCAACTTGTAACCTGCAATCACAGAAACTTTGGGAGGGGGTTGTGGTGTTCAAAGGCTTGCCTCAGTCAAGCCTCGGAGAGACATTCAAGTCTTCCAAACATTGTTGTTAGATAGAGAGTGTGTGCCCTTGTGAGGCAAAGGCAAAAACCAAATGATAAATGCTTAAAAACACAAATGATGTCACCTTGTAGTGAAGATCTCCTGGAAGGAAGAGGCTCTTCATGCCATGAGGAGATGATTGCTGAAATCTGCAAATACAAACACATAGACAACACAAATCTGCTCTTGCTACACAATGAATGCCTTGAATCACCTTCACATAAACTTGAGAATCCAAATTGCTAGCTAGTAATCATCTAGTTTACAAATGAATGCCTAAACATGCTTTTATATGCAACTACAAACACTCCCATCAAGAATTTCATAATTCAAACTTACCATGTCAGCATAGGACCCAAATAACGGTCACAAGCTAACACTCAAAATTTGGGAATGACCCAAAATAGGGTAGGACTATGCGTGGGCACCCAAGTCCTCCCCCCCATTTTGGTCAGGGTTAGGTTCAAGGGATCCCCCTAGGTCCCATTTGTCATGAAACTTAGGGCTCATTTCATCAGGATGTCAAAATATGATGCTAGACCTCCTAAATGTAGATAAAAGACCCGGGAGCTAAACCTTATGAGGGAAAAGCCCCCAAGGGGACATTTTCTGATGTTATAACTGCCATCTATAATCTATGAATTAGTATAATCTAAATTGATGATTATTCTAGACATTCATGGGTTCAAATTTCTGAAGGAAAAATTTATTGTATTTTCTACATTTAAAGAGTTAAAAACACTTGTTGAGAAATAAACAAATAGAAAAGTAAAGGATTTAAGAATAGATAATGGTGGTGAGTTTCACTCTAGGGCCTTTGATGACTATTACAGGCATGCAGGAATTGTTAGACAAAAAAACTCCATATGCCTCGCAACAAAATGTAGTGGTAGAGAGTATGAATAGGAATTTAATGGATAGAGCTAGAATCATGTTGAGAAGTGCAAATCTTGAACAATTTTTTTGGGATGAAGTGATTCACACTACTTGTTACCCGGTTAACAGGTTACCTACTTCTACTCTTGTTGACAAAACTTCCTATGAGGTATGGATAGGTAAACGACCATTAGTTTCTTATTTTAGAGCTTTTGGCAATGAGGCATATGTTCATGTTCCTAAGGAAAAATGTTCTAAGGTTTATTTTAGGGCTAACAAGCATGTTTTTGTGGGCTATGGTGAGAACATTAAGGTTTATAAGTGTAAGGAAAGCAGAGGTGCGGAATACAGCTTCCCTAATGTTAATTCAAAGGGGATAATGCAGACAGGTAAATTTTAATTCAAAAACTACAGATAAACACACCAGAAAAATAGAATAAACATTTCAGACAATAAAAAATGACAACAGATTTACGTGGGAAAACCCTTTCGGGTAAAAAACCCACCACCACAAGAGCGACTATCTTTATTACAGTAAACAGAATAGTTACAATAAAGATCCCAGCTCTTTTGCTCGGGTATTGATCCTCAACAATTACACCAAACCATTTTATTTCATCTGTATATTTACAGAATAAAACTGTATAATCGAATCTCTTCATAATCAATGACGAGCTCACCAAATCTGTATATAAACCACAGTCTTCAAGAGCAAGAACCATTTTCACTTCTTCCCTAACTACTCGTTTCAACTGACTCAACATCACTGTCACAACCATCGCGTAACTACCTTCTGACAGTTCGCATTCTAGTGAGATGATTAATCCCACATGCATAGGACATCGGGCATAACAGTAATATATATACACGCCCAAAAGAATATAGACTGTTGACACATATGTCGACAAAACCAATGGGTTTACCATTCACCATCCATCGAAAAGATACTGGCAGTCAGAGAGATATCTCTAAACTTCACTGATGATAATTTTCTTACCGTTGTCCAAACATTCAATCTCCATCGATTAAACCATTGAACCTGTGGAACCATCGAACCATTGGTTGAACCATTGAACCTCGAACCAATGGTTGAACCATTGAACCTGTGGAAACAATGAACAGTTCACTGAACCATTGAACCTATGGAACCATCGAACAGTTCAATGAACCATTAAACCTGAGTTTCGACATTGAACCTTGAACTCGATGAACAGTTCAATGCACCATTGAACCCGATGAACAGTTCAAGCCTTCAATGAAGTAACCAATGGATAGCGATTGAACCATTGAACCTGATGAACCAAGTTCAAGAGTTCGCCGACAGTTCAACTTTTGCTGATTGAACGATGAACAAGAAACATGAAAGGAAATAGGTTCCAAGCAGTAATTTGAGACATTAAGTCTCTTCAATAAGCTTTTGGATCCTATAGCAATGAAAATGTTATATTCTAAGGATGTTATTTTCATGGAGCTTAGGGAATTTAAAAATGATGAACATCCTCATGTGAAGCCTAACAAAATAGTAAATTTTGATATTAAGGTTGATAAATAAGAAGATGCATGAAAAGAACAACAAGAAGATGGACATTTTGAGGAAGAAGAAGGTTCAAATTAAAGTTTTGATGAGGAACCACATGAGCCTCTTGTTACACCTCTTTGAAGGTCCACAAGGCAACATAATCCAGTTCAAAGGCATGGTCCTTCTTATTACAAATGTATCTTTCATTATTGTGTACTAGCAACAAACCTAGATCTATGAAGGAAGCTTTGTCTTTAGATGAGAATGAGTCCTAGTTAGAGGCTATGCAATATGAAATAAATGCCTTAGACAAATGTGACACATGGGATCTAGTTGAGCTACCTAAGGGAAGGAAAGCCATTGGATGCAAATGGGTATTTAAGAAGAAATTTGCAGCATATGGTAAGTTGGAGCAGTATAAGGCCTAGTTAATACAAGATTTGGATCTCTTTGGGTGTGGAGTTTTTTCTTGCAAGCATTTCTCCATGTATATCTTGTGTTATGGTTTGCATCTCTTATGGTTATTTACATTACTATTTATGATTTATCATGGTTAATGAACTTGGATGCTTTAATTTTTTAACATACTTTCAGTGTATAGTTATATCTTATTTCTACATTATGTAAATATGAGCATTTAATGTGCCATTAGAAGAAAGGATGATGTTACTATTGTTCAATCAAATGTTGTAGCAAAGTGTGTATCTTGTGTAATCAAATGATGCAGATTTGAAGATGTCTCTTAGCCCCCTTGAGTTTGACTCATTTAGTGGCTTCTCTTAGGTATTTCTCAAGGAAGAAGAGATGAAGGAAAGTTTCTTCTATAGAGCACAAGAGACATTTCATAAGCAAGAGGTTTGGCCATGCATCTTAAATGAATAATTGAGTGCAGAACCATTGACACATGAAGTAGATATATTTGAAGGGTTGTGTAGCTTCATTGAAGATGATTATAGTAGTGTACATGAAGAGGATAAATAAGAAGATCTATTTTGCATCTTGTAAAGTGGATACACATTTATTTATGAGGGGGTATGTCTTTGATGCAAGATGAGAGCTCTGATTTGGAGCTTGTTTCACATAAACAAGTAAAGGTTGTTTTCGTGCATACAAAGTTTGAGCCTAAAAATATGAATCTATTAAATATTTTTGAGGATGAAGAATGTTTAAATCATGAAGAGGAAGATTAATTAACTCCCATGGAGGGGGAGACATGGAAAAAAATCATCAATGAGCCCCTACAAGATAACATTATCAAACTATTTGAGGAGTTGTCATATGCTAAAGAGGAAGATTGCAACAACATAACTGGACAAACATATGACAAAGATTTATTTGAAATCATTCAAGAAGGATATGTGTTATTGGTTGAAAAATATAGAGATTTTAAGGTGGTTCTTTGTGTTGATTTGGAGCACAAATTTGAAAAATTTGAAGCACGAAATACACCTTCACAACTGAGGAGAAGTATTAAAAAAAGAAATATTTCTTGTTATTGATGTGATGTCCCAAGACCATTGCATAATAAAATAGAATATATTTCCATACCTCAACTTCCACCACTAAGGCCAAGTCATAGAGAATAACATCATCCACAAAGTGTATGTATGATTAGATCCAACTAGGGATAAAAAATGATACCTTCCACATGCCCTTGAGTTCTAAAAAATTTTATTAGCCTCCCCAAGGATTCCACCATAAGAATAAACAAATAGGGAGGCAAGGAAGAGAGTGCTATAATAACCTTATAGGACTACCATTCACTAGCACTGAAAACCAAGCCCTAGACACTGCTTGAAATACCCAATCTACCTACTTATTAGAGATACCAAAAGCTAAAATAACTTTACACAAGAATCTATAAGGGACTTTATTGTAATCTTTTTCAACATCTAATTTTATAATAATAATTCTATCTTTGTTTTTAGATAAAACACAAAATTTCATGAGAAATCAATACTCCATCTAAAATTTGCCTTCCTCCTACAAAGCCTCCCTACTCATCTACAACCAAATTAGGGAACATTAGTTTAAGGTGCTCTGAGATCAATTTAGATATTATTTGTTTCATTATATTACATAAGGCTATCATGTATTAATCAAGAAAAGAAGTTTCATTTTCTTACTTAGGGACTAAAGCTAGGAAGGTGCATTTGATTTCAAGCAATCATTCACTATTACAACCAAGTCCTTTTCAAGATTTCCCTAAAAGAATTGAAAGAAGCTAACATGAAGCCCCTCCACACCTAGAGTTGTATCCCATTTTAGTCCAAAAACAATATTTCTCACTTCTTCACTAGAGAAAGGAAATAGAAGCACCTCATTATCTTTTGGAAAAAGCACCAATGTGGGGATATTAGCCATGAGATTAGTTTTTCCTTTAGATCTTTGTTATAGCCTTCTAAGAATATATTAGATAAAAATGATACTACTTCCTTGGCTATAGCCTTTGCATCCTCCAAATAAGCTCCATGCACATCCATAATACTTGAAATCTTGTTATCTTATCTTCTAGCTATGGACCTTGCTTGTAAATTACAAAACTCATGTGGAGCTATAAACATGTATTATGAACACACTAATCATAAAGTTCCATCTTTATCTTTACCTAGGGATCATTTCATTGAGTAATTTGGGGGTGTGTGCACCAAAATATTTGATAGGGTTCATGAAATCTCAAACTAATATAAAGATCTACAATTTTGGTGCGGGTTTCAATCATGGTTTACAAGCATAAATCTACAAAATTTGTAATTGTTATCAATGACCAAAACTATAAGTCCTTGTAAGAATATTTAGAAGAATACTTCACTAGAATGTCTCTTCTACCCTATCTCCTTGGTCTCATTTAAGACCCAAGTGATATTTGGGAGAGAGATGAATGGTTTAAAAACAATGACAAAGTTTGTAAACATTCATGTCTAATGATTTTTTAGAATTTCTTACATCATATAGAACACCTAGGGTTCCCTTTTCCAAGTGGTCCACTATCCAACAGTTATGTGGAGATGCATTAGAACCTCCACCTACTTGTGATGACTCCTTAGTTAACCATTCTTCACCTAAAGTTACAAACACTACTACAGAGACTCCCCCTCCTTCTAATTCCCCTTCTACAACTCTTAACACTCACATAGATGACATGAGAATATTTTGAGATGAATGGTTTAGTCATCTAAATTACCAAGTCCTTGTTTAAATTGGAGCTACAAATACATGTATTGAGATTCCTTCAATTCTTACTTTTACAAAGATCAATTTTCTTCTCCAAAAGATTTTGACAACTCTCTTTAGTAGGATCATCCTATTGTGCTTCACACACACACACACACACACACCCCATTTTGGAAAAATGAGGACCCCTCTTCTTTTCTTTGCTTTTCTCCTTATTCTTGAGGTGTACTTTTGATTTTGTTTTGATGCCTTTATTTAGAATTTTCCTTTTTCCTTTGGTGTAGCTTGATCTTTGTTTTGGTGTTTTTGTTTAGATTTCCCCCCTTTTTGTCCTTCTGTATTTTGATATGCTAGTTTTGATGCTTTTTACTTAGTTTTTCTTGTTTCCCATCTTGTCAGGGTATCAAGATTTATCATTTCATCATGATAGTAGAATCATCCCCAAAGACCCAATGGTTCTCCTTTGTACGTTTACATGGATGAATTGTCAGGCTGTCAGGGTTTGTCATCTTGGCATGACAGTGAAGGCATCCTTGACATTCAAGGACACTAGTGTTGGTCTTGTGCATCACCCTTGTCAAACTTTTGGAGTCTGTCATCTTGGCATGATAATAAAAGTATCTCTGATATCCTGATAGGCATGGGATCTGACCTAATTCTGACCTACCCTCAGCTCTACATTTATTGTAGTTTTCTCGCACACGTGCGAAGGGGGTTTTATTGTCGTTTGATTTATTTTCATTTTCACTTTTGCAATTTGTGATCTTGTGCTCAAAGCTCTAGTGATTTAGTCTTGCTACAAACCCTTTGGCGAGATTGAGTCTATTGGTGTGCTCGAGGATAGGTGATGTTGGCTTCTTGCTTGTGCAACTATTGTCGTGTGTTTCTTCACCTTTCTTTTTGCTTGCCATTTAACTAGGTAGGGTTTTGTGAAATTTTCTTATATAGTTTTGTTTGTTTGATTTTGTTTTTCCATGGTGTTCATTTTGGTTTTATTTGTTCACTGCTTTGCCTTTCATTTCAGTGTTTGATTGCTTGGCATTTTTGTTTTACCTTTGCATTTTTTCCCCTTTTCATTTTTTGTGATTTTTGACCGTTTGAATCCATTTTTTGTGTTTGCATGTCTTTCGAGGCTATTTTGATGACATCACTTTACTTTTTTGGGGCTTCGGTTATTTTTATTCTTTCTTCCCTTTTGGGCATGTGGCGTGAGTTTGCTCTGATCCCTGATACTTTGCATTTGCTAAGTCTTTCAACATCCGTGTATCAAGCAGTATCGTTTTATTTTGCCTTTTAGGCATGCAATGTGAGTTGTTCCCAATTCCTGATCCCTAATATTATAGTGTACTAAGTCTCTCGAGATCATGGTGTTGGGTCTATTCATTTTGTATTGTCTTTCAAGCATGAGTTTTGAAGTCTCCTCGATCCTTGATCCATGATGAACCAAGGTATTAAGATTTTGGGATCGTTGCATCAACCTCTTGGGGTTTTGGTTGATATTTTAGCATTGATTTGATGAACTCCCTGACCCCTGATCCCCGACAATACAATGTACTGAGATACTTGAGATCATGGTGTCAGATTTATTTATTTACCATTACTTTTTAGGCATAGATTTGAAGATCACCCTGATTCTCGATCACCAAGATTTTAAATCAACAAGATTTCAGGATCAGTGGGTTAGAGTTATGGGTTTTTGCTTGTTACTTCAGCATGAGTTATGAGATCTCCTTGATCCCTGATGCCTGATACTTTACACAGTTCTATCCTTAGGGTGGGTATCAGACTCCTAGGATCTCCAATGACTTATATAGAAAACATAAATTTGCTATTTGTTATGATGCATTTCAAGTTCAATTATTTAAGGATATGTTTTAAGATTGTAGAATGTACTAACTCTAATAGATTTAAGGGATATATCTGATGGTCAAAAGTATATTCTAATGGAGGGTTTGGTTCTCATTATAGAGATGCAAGGTGACCCTTTAGCTGAAGAGATGAAATATGATTTCAAGGGGTATTATCCCCCATCCAAAATGTTCTCTACCTATTTAAAGATTGGAGACATGGATTTGGGGCATGTTGATGTCCAAGAATTTCTACAAAGAGTCAATAGGGAGGGAGATAGAACTTTCCAGTCTTAGTGCATGGCTAGTTTAGGATTGGTTCAAGCTATTGCATTCCCAGTATCCCTATAATCTCCTGAGATGGTCTTGGCGTGTGTGCAGAGGTATGACTAGAAGAAAAGAAAGGTGTTTGTCCCTACAAGGCAAGTGGTTCTTGACATTGGAGATGACATGATAGAAAGAGTCTTTGGACTTCCCACATACACCAAGCATGATAGAGTCACGATCAAGACTTTCCTAGATTACTATGATAAGATGCATAAAACTACAACTGACTATATCAACTAGCATCTCCTCATTGCACAAAGGAAGAAACCTTTAAAGATGGCCTAGGTGCAACATAGGAGTGAATTTAAAGAAGATGGAAAAGATGCAATCACACTCCTGGGTAGAGTTTTTGGACTGGCTACTACCAAGGAATGGCACCCTTGGATGTGCCAATTTTGTACCAAGATCATTGATGGAAAGAAGATAGATTAGAGCACTCTCATTAGTGACAATCTCAATGAATAGTTATCAGAGGTGTTGGAGACCTAATAGTTTTACATGACATCTTACCTAGTTTATCTCCTAGCCTACCGGGCTAGCTTTCCAAAATTGAGGTAAGTTGGCTCTCTCCAATTGGGAGAAACCAAAGTGTATGATCATTTCCTATAGCTAGAACTCAAAGAGAGCCAGAAAAACTATTGTTTGGTAAATGATGTATTTGTATACGCAGTCATTTGGGGGCTTGAGAATGACTATGCACAAAGACTATCAGTGAAAGCCACCAGTGAGCTGACAAAGTGGGGTAACTTGTATATCTAGTTCAAAACCTTCACCTATATTAGAGTGGCTAGTTTTCACAAGGTCCCCTACAAGTTTCCAAGGTATCCTAGTGATAGGATAATTTTGTTGGAAATCTGCAGGAAGTTGACAGATGTGCACAAATTGGTGGTTGGCAAGCACAAAAGAAAGGGAATACACTTACCCAATATTCTTATAACTCACAAAGATTTGTTGAGTGAAACCAAGAACATCCACACCAATAAGAGAGAAGACAAATAGTCACAATATCACAATCCCAAATATTCCAAACAAAAACAACAAATCATAATTGTATTCACATATATAGAAACTATGGCCTCATGATAGCACTTGTTAACAACCAAAAAATATTCGTTTGCATGCTTTAAGTGGCTAACACATGGGTTCCAATGCCCATATCAACATAGAGGTCGAGTGGTGTTATATATGGCTATGGAGATAGCCACCCAAGATTAAGAGAGCTAAAAGCAAGCACAAAAAATCAAAAGAACACAATGAAAGAATAATGTTATTCTATTCAATGATGCATTTGCAAAAGATATTAATTATAAAGTACAAAGAAGCCTATAGTTATATAGATCAAGGCAATACATGAATGGTGGAAACTAACTAAAGGTAGACATCCATGTCTAACTAAATCTAGACATGCATGATAGATGGAGATAACTATATGAATTAGCATCATAGAAGGAATATAACTCCAAGTAAGACTAGATAAGTGGTGTGTAAGAAATAGTCACATGAATGATTGACACAAGTACCTAAGTGATCTTATCCTAACTAGGTGCATATAATACAATATAGTAATAAACTAAATGCAAGAAAAGTAAAATAAACCAATTCCCCCCACAAGTGAAACTTAGGGAGAAATGGATAGATGGGTCCTGGCAATGTGTAGCCATATTAGGTACCCTATACAAAGGTAGAGAAGGAGAAAACTAATAGTAAAAAATTCCTCCTGAAGGTGTGAGAAGGGCTATGTGACCCCCCTCAAAAGAACTGAGAAAGATAAAACCCCATGCAAGGAAAAACTCCCTCCCATAAGAGATGAAAGAATAGAGGCCATGCAAAATCCCCAAGATGAATGCTCCTTAACCAATTGTATATGTTTGACACTAAATTATAAAGATGGTCCATGATCATCGAACAATGTTTCTCCCTGTAAGAAGAAATAAAGACAAAGGTGTGTGCAGAAGATCTTTCCATTCCTAAAAGGAATATGAAGGAAGAAAACTCAAAATATATGATGTCTCTAGAAGCTACTTAGATGTTGTCAGGTTGGTGTTGAGAGATGCCACAACCAAATTAGGAGTCTTGGGATTAACTAAATAAAGTGACAATCCAAAACTTTGTGGAAAGGGATGTAGAACAAAAACCAAAGATGAAGATGAATCCTCTGAATGCTACTCAAGGATCTCCAAGCCAATGCCAAATTGTGATAAAGATGATAACATGAGTCAGGTACCATGCAAGATTCAAGTATAGTAACCATGGATGTATCGTGCTCACCATTGGTAAGTCAACTAGACTAATGAGAATCTAGTAGTCCTGTAGAATGTATCAACATGAATGATGACTGAGTTGGATATATGGACTTGTGAATGTCTATAGAATTTGTCACTATAGGGGCGGATGTAGGTGGAGAAATAACAAGAGGTTCTGAATGTGCCCTCATGACATCTAAAGATGGTGTAACTCCATAGGAGCTAACATCAAAGAGGAGATAAATATCATCAATGGTGTCCTCAAAATATATAAGAAGGGACTCACAAAATAGACCTTAAATGTTTGTCAAGTACTCATCCCAAATAGTTGTATTTGGAAGATGGTGTATGTGATCATGCTACATTGAATCACTAGAATCCATGGATGAAGCATCACTAGAGTCGATGAAAGTAAGAGATGATGGAGATGAGATATTTGTGCATGTCATTTAACTATGTTTCTCATCCTTGGATGATGTGTCTACACAAGATGTTTGAGTATGAACACCAAATGTATCTATCGATGCTAGAGTGATTTTCCTAAAGAAGCTACTTTAGTTCATCAATTTGCTTTAGAAAACAATCATTTTCATCATTATTTTTCTTCCCATAGTAACCAAATTTGATCTTACATAATTTGGAAGGATTAAGTAGAATACTCAAATGGAAAGGAGAGAGGGTGAGAGACATGATTAGATCCCCCACAATTACTCAATCATGAAACTAACAAAAGCAAATGTAGAATCACAAGATCACCCCAATATTACACAACCATGAGACTCCCCAACAAATTATGATGATGACACTTTATACTTAATGTGGTTACAGTTGTCACTTTCCAAATTAGTGAAATGGTCTTGATCTCAGTGGTTTACAATAGTCAAATTAGGCTACAAAGTTGAAAGTATAATTTTGATATAGAATGGGATAGATCAGACTACCCAATGAGAAGTACATGAAACATTATGCACTTTTAAGAAATTAGACCAAAAAACGTTACCGTATGATCTCAACTAGAGCCCTGTAAGTTCCCAAAATGAGAATTTATTAGCATCACTTGTTGGAATCTAAAATTTATAGAAAATTCAAAAACCAAAATTAAAAACCATCTACACCACTATGAGGCTCTTAAAAAATTAGCCCATAGCAAAAATAATTGCTTAAAAAATGAAGCCAATATGACCAAAAATAGAGCCTTTGAAGTCTAAGTGCAAAAATCAAAACTACATTAGAGAGGGGTCAACATGGGAGGGAAGAAAATGGTGTTGTCATGCTAGCACTAGTGATCAAAAAAATTAAAATGGCCAAAATATTCCTTGCACTATCAGTATATGCCAAAACTACCATCACATTATCCCTAAGCTACCTTCATACATCAAAACTACTTGTTTAGGGGCACAAAATTGTCGGTCTTCTATGGGAAACCACTTTTTGGCTCTTTTGTGGTGAAAGAGAAGAGAGTTGGCCACTAGAGGTAGAATCATTGTTAGTGGTAGGGGTTTGGAGGCTGCCACATAATGGTGTGGCCAATAAGGCCACCCATTATATAGTGGCTACAAGTGCTACTAGTGGCAGTGTATATGTTTGCCATTGTTGTATTAGTGGTACCCTATAGGTACTATGAAAGCACCAACCTATGCAGTACTATGTAAATATTTTTTTATTTTTTTGACAATACAATTTGTATGACCGAGGAGGGAAATTTCCTTTATGGCTATAGGTAAAATGCTCTGATTTTGATTTAATTGATAATCAATCTATGGGCTCTTGGGCCTTCTGAATATGATGGCAAGTTTTGATTTTACCCAAAATGCTCCAAAGGATCAAGTACTTTTTGGATCTAGCAAGCACCTCCCAACTTCAAACTCTTGCAGATCTGGTCTCCAATGTCTGACTTGGACACAAAAAAATAAAAAATGACTTTATTAGATGCCCTAAACTTAATTGTGAGCTCAGATTTACTCCAAGAATCATCCAAGGCAACCTAAAAAATAAAGCCACAAATAGAACTCCCTAAAAACTAGTATTTCTATTAAGTTTTTATGATTATTCGGGTCATTATTCGATGCAAGAGAAGAGCAAACTCAATTTTTTAAGACCAACCATGATCTCTAATCCTAGATCTTCTAAAGAATAGCCCTAGGCACTCTCTTGCTCTGGGACCATGTTAGATTTGGCTACAGATATAGCCACCCAATATTAATGGAGCTAAAAGCAAGAACAAAGAATTAGGAAACTAATATGAAAGAATAATGCTATTTTGTTCAAGGATGCTTGTGCAAAAGAGATTTGTTACAAAGTACAAAGAAACCTATGCTTATATAGAGAAAGGAAATGCATCATGATAGACATCCATGATAGATGGATCTAACTAAATCTAGACATGCATGATAGGTGGAGATAACTAGATGAACTAGCATGATAGAAGGAATGTAACTCAACTTAGACTAGATAAGTGTTAATCAAGTGCATAAGACATGGGCATGTGATAGATTGACACAACTACCTAAGTGAGATTATCTTAACTAGGTGCATATAATGTAATATAGTAAGAAAATAAATGCAAGAAAAATAAAATGCACCAACAAGTGGTATTGCGACCATTGCCACCAACACTCCCTCTTTTCTTAGTTTACTCTCTTTCCTAGGCATTATGATTACTGCTTTCACAAACACCAGGTTTTAACTTCAAGTTTGAATCATATAAAAAACTTCATAGTTTTTTTAACTTTTACAAAGGCTTTAATCTAATAATTCCCCTTCACTAACATGGTTGGCAACACCATGCTACTAAAAAATTAATTTAACATAGTAAACTTTAAGTTTTATAAAAAACAAACTAATAAATCATTTTCCTTGCAAACACCCTTAAACACTAACCTTAGTGCCAAAGCAACTCATCGACTTAGGGTTGATTAACAATAACAAGGAAATAATACAAGCTAATAGAAAGGTAAAGATTGACTACACTAAGAAATGCTATACAAAGCCTTGAAATTATAACTCTTACGTTGGTATGTTAATGAGTCTCTTGATAAAAATTAACACCAAATGACAACACATACAAGGTCACCCAAGGTTTAAGATTAGTTTTATTTAGTTAGTTGATATATGGACTCTTCTATTTCTTTGTCTTTATCATTACTAAGCTATGACAATGCCCTCTGACATGATACCCTCCCTCTACTCAAGGATAATGTACATCATAAAATTTAGAAAGATAAACAAGTTAGTTTTCATCAATAATCACAATTAAATCATAGTATAATAAATTATATTAATTGAAATAATGTTCTAAACTTGACATCAAACAAGATAATATCATAAATTAAAATTAGGTTTTCAAAATTAATTTAAACAATAATGAATTATTGTATCAATGTCTCTATCACAATTATTAATCAAATAAACAATTGTAATGATGAATTTTAAAGGGTGCTACATTTTAGGACCTCTGAGTGCATGAGTTCATCCCAACACTTATTTATAGATAAGAGGGAGATGTATTATATCATGGTCTAGGTAAAATTGAGTGTTATAGAACATTAAGAAGTAATATTGCATTGTAATTTGTGTTATAAACATGATAGTGGATATGTAACCAAGTGGAAACAAGAGACAAATTGTATTCATAGTATTTTACATCTTATTGTACTTTTCTAACTTCTAATAATATTTTAATAGTAGTGCATTTGCCACTACTAAAGCTAGATTTACCTTTTCGATAGATTTTCATGTTAAAATATGTGTTCACTTTTCTTTCATAATTTTCATTCTTTCCTGATTGTCATTTATCTAGAATGAGTAGCACAACCCATTAATTCATTTATTCTTACTTTCTACAAGCATAGTTAATGAGATTATGAATCACTTATAAACACACACTATTTTAATGAATCCACTCAAACCTTACACTCATTCATAACAAAGTTACAAAATGACAATCCCTTAGACGTTTAAAAAAAATACTACAAAATATTAAGTTTCTTGATTACCTTGTCTTATCTAACTTTCATTATTATGTATATTTATGTATAATAAACTAAATATAATAAATTTATATGTTTTACTATTTTAATGGTGAAAAGTGCATATTTTACACTTTTATCCTTTGTTTTATATCATTTTATGTGGGTAAATTAAGTATATTTTTCTAACACATGATTTTGAATAGTTTGTCATTCCCTTTGACCTCAAACTTGTTTGACTTTCTAATAGAGAAGTTAACCTCTACTTAGACAATTTTTAGATCCTAATCTTATAGTTTTATCAGGTTGAAACCCACAAATGTGGATTTGATAGAGATAATTTATCAGAGACAATATTTCCATAGTCCATGTTATTGAAATCATGAGAGAGAGAGAGAGGAAGAGATAAAGAGAGAAAAATAGAGAGGTAGAGAGACATAGAGAGAAAAGAGAGAAAAACATAGGAAGAGAGATATCTTAGAGAGTGGAAGTGTGTGAGTGAGGCTAAACTCTTACCGACGCATCATATAATTTTTAAATGTTTGAAGGTCATCTAGGGTGAGGTCAAGAAAACATATTAAAATCCTATGGGGTCTTCTTATATACCTGAGGGTACGTGGAAGCTCACGACCATATATTTAATGCTTGATGGGCATGTTCTATGACCATTGTTGTGGAGATAAATATGACCCGAAGGGTCACCAATTATAAGTCTCTTTTTGGGGTTTCGTAAGTTCCAATGCCTCGTGCTAAGATTATTGTGTTCATTGATTATCCTAAGGTGTTCTAATATGTTCTCATGTGCTTGAATGACTTGTGTGTCGTTCCTTTCCTGAATAACTCTAAGAGCATGTTCTTTTTCTTCAATCGTTTGTGGTGTATGTTGTGGTCTAGGATGGATTGCCTCTATCTCTTCAAGAATAGATTTAACCCAATCCCCTCTAATCCTTGGGCACATTGAATGCTTGGGTGAGAGAGAGAGAGAGAGAGTTTATTGTGTTGACTTAGGTTTGACCAAGTGTTGACTTTTGAGTTGACTTTGCATTGTAATCAAATGTTTTCTACACTTTTGTTTGATTGTCGGCCTCATGATGGACCTGAGGAGTTTTTAAATTATTTTTCTGTTTTTGTTTTGTTCTCTATGTTTTTGTGATTCTTTTATGTATGCGGTTATTTATGAATGCAAACAATTTTTTTGTTCTTTTTTTTAATTTTTGAATGTTCTAAATACTATGAAGTAAATATGAATGCAATCTAAGATGATTTTTCTCATGCAAAGTTTAACCTATGTTTTTCATGAATCAATTTTCACATCTAAATTAATGAAAAGAAAATAACAACTAACTTAAAGCAATGAAGGAAATTTAACTAGGAAAGCAAATAACAACTATGCTAAGAAATGGAAAGCAATTTTACTCTAACAATGCAAATCCTATCAAGAGAATAGCAAATTGAATTACTTTCCCATGAGAAAATTGGTGATCTAATTAACTACTAAGCATATGAAAAACCTAGCATGAATTTTATGCATGGGCCTAGCATATCCTTAGAAGTCCTTCTTTCATGGAAACCTCCTCTCCTCTGTAGTAGCGAGGTCCTACTCTTGGCAATAGGGATGAAGATAAAAGCAATGGATTAGAGTTTGAATTTAGCAATGATGTTATGATGATATAAATCAAGCTACATGGGAGCTATGGGAGCAATATGGCTTGGGATTTTGAAATCAATTAGAGAGCATAATGATGCTATGAAGCTATTAAAATTTGGGAAACTAAGCTAAGAAGAAAACAAATGGCTCACAAAGTCCTGCAATGAGCATATAAATGATATGAAGAGCAAAAAGAAAAGCTTGAATGAATGTGCAACAATGAATTTGCATCACATAATGCATATAGGAGGGGGGGTATTTTTAGGTTTGAGAAGTTCATGAATGGTGGAATTGATTGGAGAGTTAACTCTATTAATTGGAGACTTAACAATGTTGATTGGATAGTGAACTGGGTTGATATAGAGAGTGAACAAGTTTTGAAAGCTTATCACTGGAGGAACAATGGAGTTAGCATGAGATGGATAGGGAGATAAGAATTTCTTGGTGGGAGATAAGAGTGGAGTGATTTAGAGTTTAGACTGAGTTAGAAATAGATTAGGCTCAATTAGGGTTGAAGAGCCATGCAAACTAGAGAAAACACAGGGCTTTTTTGGGATGAACTAAAGAGAAACATGCATGTCAAAACATGATAGAGTCATCCAATTTGCCAAGGTAGGTCATCCCTAGGGGAGTCACTTAAAATGCAAGGTCACCATTGGGAGATTCAAAAGTCAAAGTGGATGACCCACAGAGAATAGGTTCTATAGATGGTTTCATGGGAAGATTGGACCTAGGGGCTAAAGTTGACTTCAGGACTTGGAAACAAGTTATTAGAATTCAAGAGAGTGGGTCACCTAGTTCACTATGCTAGGTCATCCCCAAGGGATCCACTTCAGTGGCAGGGTCACCCTCGAGAGATTCAGAGTTAAAGTGGGTGACCCAAAATTAAGGAAATGGGTGTTCAGGCTAATGATTGGAGATGGTCTGGGAGGTCAAATGGAGGCCTCTAGAGGGTTAAAATGGTTGAAATGGGCTTAGAGAAAGTGAATTTCCCATCTTTTGATGCAGGTAGTTCATGTCAATAGGGTTAGACAATGACATAAATGAACTATTGACATAGGGTAATTGGTGAAGATGCAAGACTTTAGAAGATTAGCTAGGCGACAAGGGAGGTACAAACAAAGTGAAGAACATCAATCCTTGTGTCACCAAGAGGAATCATGCTGAGAGGTCATATTTACATGCTTACATGTATGTGTTTAGGACTATGACCCATCACCGGATTACCATGTAGGTGTTACTATTTTTTTGTTCACACTTAAAATTAGTTGGACCTAAGTGTAATTATTCAGAAAGAATAATAGAAAACTTCAAAGTTATGCATTCTTTGAATGGTTGATGCCTTGACAGAGTAGAAGAGAATATCTAGTTGTCAGGATAACCTATCAATCCAATCAGGACTGATAAGTTATCATGACAAAAGAACTGATTATCAAGAGGTCAAACATTCAAGAGATAGAGTTGTTCTACATAGTTTGATCTTTGAGGAGTTATAAGTTAAATTGATTATTCAGTTAATCAATTTTGAGTGAAAGAAAGAAAGATATTTGTATTGCGATGTTATTTCATGTCATGTTTTGAACATACATTCAAGTATCTATTACTTTATCTCATTCATTGATTAAAAAAGGAAATACATATACATCATATGCATAAGAGAAATTAATTGATCATGCTTAAAAGAAGTGTTCAAATGTGTCCCACACAAGCCATGGGAGTAACTAGACTGAGAAATTGCAGACATGCAAGATATGCATCTATTTGATAAAAGAAAAGAAATAAACATATGATAAAATGAAACATCCATCATTGCCTGAGCAAGAAGGTTTGTCGATGCTGGTCTTCAGTCTTCAGTCTTTACTTTTAGCTCCCATCATCAGTTGGACCTCCAAAATTTTAGGGACAGCCCTGTTAGCGCTCCGAATGTTTTAAGTTATCACATGCTTTTATTAAATAGATACACCTACTTATCACATCATGCATTCAGATGAGAGATCAGATCAGATTTATGACACAAATCAGGAACAAACCATGAAGGAGATCAATCAATACAATCAGGTATATTTTTTATGTTAACTTGTTTGTTCACTGTGTAGGTATAGGAAAAGTAATGTTGTTGATTTGAAGACAAATAAGCATGTGAAGAAAATGTGGCTCCCACAAGGGTCGAGCCCAGCATGCTGAAAGTGATATCATTACATGTTATGCTTTATCCAATAGATCATCAGTGATCAAATTCAAAAGGATATACAAAGAACAGTACTGAAAGAACATTCAAGTACAGGAGCACATATGCCAATCAAGTCTCATGTACATATCAGATAGAAAGAACAATCTACAAGAGCCATCTCAAGTACAATAGGTATTTATTTCATCTCAGGTGAATAAATATTATGAACAAATGATAAATACAGCTACAGTGTGAAGATATGCTATAGGAGCCTTCATTTTTCATACAACAGTTGAAGGCAAATCATAGAGTCACACCGATGGGTTCATGAAGATTAAAGAACAACTGAAACCAGTGATACATGCCTTACCTCATGAAAGTACAATGTACAAGAGCAACTATGATAAATGCAATATGATTAAGTTAATATGGGATAGCAATCAAAATGCATGATGGATGTCAACAGTCAATAGACAAGATACAATATTTTGATGAAATGTCTATTATCAAAGTCAAGAGCATGGTGATCATATGTATACCTGGTGATCATTACACAATCACCTTCATAATAGCAGGGTTTCAACAAGAGTATCATGATCAGCAAAGACAGTCAGCTCAACCCATGAAGGTATAGTCAAGAAGGTTTCAATCACAGCTCCAATAAAGAATAGCCCACATCAAGGTACGGACAAATGAAAGGGATAGGAGTACAAACTTTAAAGTTATTTTTCCATCTTTCTAACTATGATTGGAATATGTTTTGCTGTCCACATACATGCCATAGATACGGCAGTCATCTAGATGGGTGAATATCATGATAAGCCCAACTTAGATGTCATAAAAATGCATAAAATGCCCTCATGATCATCCATAAGTTGAGAGATCCAATGATATGAGAAATAGCCTTATGTGGATCATCATACTATGCTATGAGGAACAATAAAGACAGAGTCAGCTTGACAGTGTATACACATGGATAAGACAACCTCATAAATGAACAGTCAAACATTCCCATAAGGCAGAAATGCATAAACAGAGTAAACATGCATAAGGAATAATAAAATGTATATAGTATCATTACAGAGAGAATAAGGAACATCAATTTGATGTCTGATGTAGAGGCAAATTGGATGGGAGAAGATAGGCAAACAAGACAAGGTTCTACTACACCTACAAGCCCAAAATCAAAGATCTTTTCATAAAAGTGGGAAGAGCAGAAAGAAACTCATGGATCATCATGGAAATGTTGGTTTGGGATGTTAGGGGACCCATTCCATCCATTGGCCAAGGTAGACTGGACTTAGGATTGGTACTTCCTTCACAAACCCCCAAAATGGCTTATAGCCCTCCAAAATGACAACAGTCCTAATAAATTTTGATGCAGACATTCAAACCCAGATCTTATACAATCTGTACATACCCATTATGGCCCTCTATCACATATCCCAAACTTAGTATGGGTTGTTTTGGACAGAATGCCTCAACCAATAACCCCTGTCAGTGACCTAGAGCCCCAATTAGGCCAAAATTACAAAGAGACTACCTTCAAATGCAAGCCCAGAACTCAAACAAGGGTTTGAACACTTAGAATACATGCCAAACAAAGGATTTTGTGGGTTTTAGGCTTCTACTCTCTGTTGTTCCCAAAAATACCTCTTAGGTTCCTCCAAATGGCTTAATACATGGTCTTATTAAGCCTTTTCTAATAAATCTTGCACAAACCAATTCTCCCACTCTTGCAAGCAATCAAAACATTCAAAATTCAAGATAATACACCCATCCCACTGGTCTTATGGCATTGGAAGACTGTGGGATGGTCCATTCCTCATTGTTGGAGGCAAAACCCTTGTTTAGGGTTCTACGAGATTGTTTTTGAATAAAACCTTATAACTCCCTACAAGAATACTTCCAAGACACCAAATTACATTCAAATTCAAGCTAGTTCAATAGATTATCCAATCAAATCATGAGAAGATATGAACAGGTCTGTACCTTCCTACAGTACGGACTGTAGTAGCGGATTCTTCAAGGGAAAACAAAGATTTCTACAAACAGTTTTAAGGGAAATGCTTGTAACTTGCCTTCAGTCCAATATCATAAACTCAAACCATGTTTGAATGAGAGATAATCCACCATAATTTACTTCCAAATATCCTAGAACTCATAACAGCTCCGTACAGCAGAGAAGTATGACCTGTTTCTTCATAAGATTCAGAAAATAACACAAAAACAGTAGAAAGTGGTGTTTTATTACATTCAAACTTCTTCTCCTCCATACATTTTACATGTTCAAGGTTATATAGACTTGCAAATACCTTGAAAACTCCATGGAGGGCAGTTTGGTTGATGGTTGGAGCCATAACCAATTCGAATTCTCTTGACAGTTTTCGGACAACAACTACCCTGTTTTAGCATTCTAAACTAATTACAATTCTTCAACATAGAGGCATCGATGTTTATGACTTGTCAATACTTTTCCAATGTCATAAAGTCTTTGGTAAGTTTACCACCTTTTGATGCATGCCACAAAGGCTTACAATATGAGAAAATATATGACTACCCCTATGTGTTTATGACTGCCTTTTACATGCCTTAGAAAGGCTTACATACATGACTGTCCCTTAGGACTTACAAGATGGCACCATGGCTCTTATTACAACACAATAAAATGGTCTTCATGACCTTATTGAAACAACAAAACAAGATGCTCATCAAAACAAGACCTTAGTCTTCTTGGTGCTCCTGCACCATACTCCCTGGGTGGAAAGAGAACTCAAGTCTCTTGAGGAAGTAGATCAGCAATGGTGACACCATGCTTCAACATGTTGTCTTCACTCATCCAAGTGGCATCTTCAATAGGCAAACCACTCCATTTGACAATAAACTATTTGTATGTCTTCTTCCTAGTCTTCTTCAAGACCTTGGTGTCAAGAATGCATTCCAACTTCAATGGTTGATTGGGTGGAAGACCCTTGACCCAATCTTCATCTCCTGATGTTGTCATGTCTGCCTCTGAATCTGCATTAGAATCACCTTTGAAAGGGAACAAATCTGAAACATTGAAGATAGGAGATATGGCCAAGCCTTGAGGAAGTTCAATCTCATAGGCATTGGGTCCAAACTTGTGCACAATCCGGCATGGTCCTATCTTCTTCATGAGAAGTTTGGTTGGCTGCCCCTTAGGAAGTCTTTCCTTCTTCAAATTTGCCATGACCAAATCCCCAACCTTGTATTGTACATCTCTCCTTCTCTCATTGGCTTTCTCCTTGTACTTTTCATTATTCTTTTGAAGAGTTTCCTTGGCATTATCATGAATGTCCTTCATGACCAATGCAAAGTCTTCACCTTGAGCACTTTTCCTTTCCAATCCATGGAGATCTCTCAATTCAATAATACCTCTTGGATGAATGCCATAAACAATCTCAAATGGACTCCTTCCTATGCTCCTATTGGTGGAATCATTATAGGCAAACTCTACTTGAGGGATGATCATATCCCATGCCTCTCCATGTTGTTTGGTAAGACACCTGAGAAGGTTTCCTGAGGACCTATTCACCACCTTAGTTTGGCCATCAGTCTGAGGGTGATAGGCTGAAATAAAGGACAATTGAGTGCCCAACTTCTTCCACAAAGTGTGCCAAAAATGGCCTACAAACTTTGGATCCCTGTCAGTCACAATGTTAAGAGGCAAACCATGGATTCTAACAATTTCTTTGAAGAACAAACCAGCAATGTGAGAAGCATCATTAGTGCATTTACATGGCAAGGAATGAGCCATCTTACTAAATCTATCCACCACAACAAATATACTATCAAAGCCTCTTTGAGTCCTCGGAAGACCCAACACAAAATCCATGCTAATACTTTCCCATGGCCTATTAGGAATAGGAAGTGGTTGATATAGACCAGCATTAGTTGAAGTACCCTTTGCCCTTTAACAAATACTACAACATTCAACAATTTTTCTGATATCTGATTGCATTTTAGGCCAAAAAGAAACCTCTTCACCTGATCCAATGTTTTATCCAACCCAAAGTGACCTCCTAGTCCACCACAATGTTTTTCCTTTATGATGTTCTCCCTCATGGAACACGTAGGAACACATAGTTGGCTGCCTTTGAACAACAACCCCTATTGCAACAAAAACTCAGAAAAATTAGAATGATAACAGTCTAAAAATTGTGAACAAACTTCATATAACTCCTTGAAATCTTCATCATCCTGATACATATGCTTGAGAGTATCAACCCCTACACTTTGCAACTGAATTTCTTGAACCATACACACCCTTCTACTCAATGCATCTGCCACTTTGTTAGCATGCCCCTTCTTGTGTTTGAATGAAAAAGTATAGGCTTGGAGTTGCTCAACCCATTTCATATGTCTATGATTGAGTTTCTCCTGTGAATTTAGAAAACTAAGTGCATGGTTGTCAGTATAAACAATAAATTCTTTTGGCAAAAGATAGTGCCTCCATTTTTTCAAAGCTTGTACCATTGCATACAATTCCAAGTCATAAGTAGAGTACTTTCTCTTAGCATCATTCAATTTTTCACTAAAGAAAGCAACAGGCTTGCCCTCTTGACTTAGGACAGCCCCTATAGCAAGGTTACTAGCATCACATTCCACTACAAACAACTTATTAAAGTCGAGAAAAACAAGTATGGGCTGTTGTGCTACTTTTTGTTTCAGAATTTCAAAAGAATCATTGGCTGCCTTTGTCCACAAAAACTTACATTTCTACCCCCCTTTGATGGTATCCAAAATTGGTGCACAAATATGGCTAAAACCCCTTATGAATTTCCTATAAAATGTTGCCAAACCATGAAAACTTTTCACATCACCTGCTGTTTTTGGAGTTGGCCATGACAAAATGGCTCCTACCTTTATTGGGTCCATCTTCAAACTACCTTGTGAAATCACAAAACCAAGATAGGTGAGTTCTTCCTTCATGAAAACACTCTTTTCCATGTTGATCATTAATTGTTCATCATGTAACTTCCTCAAAACCTGATCCAAATGTTGCAAATGCTCCTCCTTAGTCCTACTGAAAACAAGAATGTCATCCAAATATACCACAACAAATTTGCCAATGAAATCCTTCAACACTTCATTCATGAGACGCATAAAAGTACTTGGAGCATTAGATAGACCAAATGGCATCACCAACCACTCATAAAGACCCTCATTTGTTTTGAATGTTGTCTTCCATTCATCCCCTTGTTTGATCCTAATTTGATGATACCCACTCTTAAGGTCAATCTTAGAAAACTATCTAGCCCCTCCCAAACAATCCATTAGGTCCTCAATCCTTGGCATAGGGAACCTATATCTTATGGTAATCTTGTTAATGGCTCTAGAATCCATGCACAACCTCCATTTACCATCCTTTTTAGGGGCTAGGACTGTTGGGACAGCACATGGGCTAAGACTCTTTCTTACCAATCCCTTATCCAACAATTCTTGTACTTGCTTGGCAATCTCTTCATTTTGTGAGGGTGTCATCTTGTAGGCTACTTTGTTTGGCAAAGTAGATCCCGGTATGAAGTCAATTTGATGGCCTATGTCCCTAATAGGTGGCAACTCATTAGGCATTTCTTCTACCATAATCCCCTTATACTTCTCTAGCAATTGTTGCACTTCATTAGGAACTTTTTCCTTACTAGGATCATGCAAACTAGGACTGTTTTTAGGCTTCAAAATCAGAGCATACCCTTGGGTTCCTTCCTCCTTAAGGGCATCTAAAAACTCTTTACCATTCACAATCATGACACTTGACCCAACATTCTTTTCTACATGCTCATCAGGCAATGGATCCATTCTATACTTTCTACCATTCTTAGTTATGATGAAAGAATTAGTTTTACCATCATGTTGTGATTAAACATCATATTTCTATGGACGTCCTAACAAAAAATGACAAGCATCCATAGGAATTACATCACACAAAATTTTGTCCTTATATTCTCCTATCTCAAATTTAACCCATGATTATTCATCTACCAAAACTTGTTGCCCTTTATTCAACCATGATACTTTATAAGGACTAACATGAGGAAGTCTTTTCAATTTCAATTTGTCTATCATTTCAATGGAAACCAAATTTTTAGTTGAGCCTGAATCAACAATTACCTTGCAAATCTTACCATAGGCCTTACATGTTGTCATGAACAATGTCTTCCTTTGAGGGGGTTCTTGTGTTTCAGGCACCTTCAACATGGTTCTTCTCATCATCAAACTTTCTCCTTCATGGACCGGGGCTGCACTTCCAATTGGAGAGTTGACACTTTGGCAATCTTCCTCTTGGATCAATTGGTTCCTTCTCTTTCCTCCATGAGAGCTTGAGGCTTGCTTTTCAAGACACTTGAAGGCTGGATGTCCCACTTGGTTGCAATTGTAGCACCTTCCTGTGAAGACATTAGGACCTCTCCCTGGTCCACCAAATCTACCTCTTCCATTTGGCCTTCTTCCTCTAAAGCCTCCTCTAGAACCAGATTCTCCACTTGCTCTTGGGAACTAGATTCCCTTTGGCTTCTTTGGGATTGATTTCTGCCCCCAAAACTGCCCCTACCTCTGAAATTTTTGCCACCTCTTCCTCTACCTTGCTACTCACCTTTCCTCTTCAACTTCTCTTCAGCCCTTAATGCTACTTGAAAGCATTTCTCCACAGTTTCAGGGGTTAATAAATTGATTTCATCTTGGATATTGAACCTCAAACCATTTAGATACCTTGCCACCTTAGCTTTTTCCTCCTCCATGTACCCATGACAAAGAGTGTATTTGTGAAACTCCTCGGTGTAAGTAGCCACATCCAAATCTCTTTGCTTGAGATTTTGCATATTCTTGTAGATCTACACCTCATAGTCTGATGGAAGGAATTGGGACTTGATCCTCTCCAACATTCTGCTCCATGAAGAGATCATACTCTTCCCATTCTTTACCCTCTCACCTTGGGTGTAATTCCACCATGTAAGGGCAGCACCTTTGAGTTTAGTTTTTGCAAACTTAACCCTCTTATTTTTAGGAACTTCTTTGTATTCAAAGTAGTTGTTTAGAGCCTCAATCCACTCCATGACTTCATCAGCATTCATCTACCCACTAAACATGGGAATCTCCATCCGAGCCTCTGAAGAATCCTTGCCAATTGCCTTGATGGCTTCAAGGAAATGCTTTTGGTCAGCCAGTACTTCTACCTCTTCTTGATATTCTTCTTCTTCCTCTTTCTCTTCTTCTTCATCTGAACCTTCATCTATCCTCTTCCCTATCCTCAATGCCTTCAACTCTTCTTGGAGTGCTTCCTTGACTCCACTTTTGATCTTCTCTTCCATCTCCTTGAACTTCTTGACCACTTCGGTGGTCATCCCCTTTGGACGCATATTGCTAGCCTCTCCTTCACTCTCCTCTACTAACATATACTAGGCCAACAACAAAACCTTTTATGGCTCTGATACCACTATGATGTAGAGGCAAATTGGATGGGAGAAGATAGGCAAACAAGACAAGGTTCTACTACACCTACAAGCCCAAAATCAAAGATCTTTTCATAAAAGTGGGAACAGTAGAAAGAAACTCATGGATCATCATGGAAATGTTGGTTTGGGATGTTATGGGACCCATTCCATACATTGTCCAAGGTAGACTGGACTTAGGATTGCTACTTCCTTCACAAACCCCCAAAATGGCTTGTAGCCCTCCAAAATGACAACAGTCCTAATAACTTTTGATGCAAACCTTCAAACCTAGATCTTAGACAATCAGTAGATACCCATTATGGCCCTCTATCACATATCCTAAACTTAGTATGGGTTGTTTTGGATGGAATGCCTCAACCAATAACCCTTGTTAGTGACCTAGAGCCCCAATTAGGACAAAATTACAAAGAGACTACCTTCAAATGCAAGCCCAGAACTCAAATAATGGTTTGAACACTTATAATGCATGCCAAAACAAAGGATTTTGTGGGTTTTAGGCTTCTACTCTCTGTTGTTCCCAAAAATACCTCTTAGGTTCCTCCAAATGGCTTAATACATGGTCTTATTAAGCCTTTTCTAATAAATCGCACAAACCAATTCTCCCACTCTTGCAAGCAATCAAAACATTAAAAATGCAAGATAATACACCCATCCCACTAGTCTTATGGCATTGGAAGACTGTGGGATGGTCCATTCCTCATTGTTGGAGGCAAAACCCTTGTTTAGGGTTCTATGAGACTGTTTTTGAATAAAACCTTATAACTCCCTACAAGATTACTTCCAAGACACCAAATACATTCAAATGCAAGATAGTTCAATAGATTATCCAATCAAATCATGAGAAGATATGAACAGGTCTGTACCTTCCTACAGTACGAACTGTAGCAGCGGATTCTTCAAGGGAAAACAGAGATTTATGCAAACAGTTTTAAGGGAAATGCTTGTAACTTGCCTTCAATCCAATATCATAAACTCAAACCATGTTTGAATGAGAGATAATCCACCATACTTCACTTCCAAATATTCTAGAACTCATAACAGTTCCGTACAGTAGAGAAGTACGACCTGTTTCTTCATAAGATTCAGAAAATAACACAAAAACATCAGAAAGTGGTGTTTTATTGCATTCAATCTTCTTCTCCTCCATACATTTTACATGTTCAAGGTTATATAGACTTGTAAATACCTTAACAACTCCATGGAGGGTAGTTTGGTTGATGGTTGGAGCCATAACCAATTTGAATTCTCTTGGCAGTTTTTGGACAGCAACTACCTTGTTTTAGCATTCTAAACTAATTACAATTCTTCAACATAGAGGCATCAATGTTTATGACTTGTCAATACTTTTCCAATGTCATAAAGTCTTTGGTAAGTTTACCACCTTTTGATGCATGCCACAAAGGTTTACAATATGAGAAAATATATGACTGCCCCTATGTGTTTATGACTGCCTTTTACATGCCTTAGAAAGTCTTACATACATGATTGTCCCTTAGGACTTACAAGATGGCACCATGGCTCTTATTACAACACAAGAAAATGGTCTTCATGACCTTATTAAAACAACAAAACAAGATGCTCATCAAAACAAGACCTTAGTCTTCTTGGTGCTCCTGCACCAATGTCAAATAGTAGTCTATTAGCATGTAAAGGGATTGTCAAGGTGGAAGAATATTCATGCTAAAGGACAGTCTTAGTATGAAGAACAACCAAATTCTAAATGCCATATGGATAAATTAAGATGAAGAAACACATATTTCCAGGTAGAATCAACCATATCCAAAGATCCCAACATTGCCTATAATGAGAAACCGTGCAGATTGAGCTGGGAACATGATACATATTGAAACATAAAATCTTTGTAGTGTTAACCTTTTCCAACTATCTGTGAAAATGGCACTTCTATAGAGGAAAATGCAAATTGAATAGCAACAAAAGATACATAATGTTGGAATCTTTAGCTCCCTGTCAAATAGACAGTAGATATGTATGAAAATATTCATAGAGAAGCTTTACAGATTATACATATATCACAAGGAATAAGGAGCAGCTAAAGGGGTAATCTTCATAATACAGATATCAATGAGTTCATAAACAGTTGCAGCATCATTGAAGGTATCTGCAAAAGTTACAAAAGTTGACTCTTTTAAGGATATATTTTTGGGTTGATAGAATTTGCACTAGTCTTGGTTCTCCTAACATCATTGGATTATGCCTTACAACACAAGTTTGTCCGTTTTGAACAATGACATTGCAATGCATTGGAAGGAGACAGCCATCACTTGGCATCCTTATCATAACACCCATATAGATCATGTAGTAGCTAAGGAGGGTCATCATAGGGACACAACATTTTATTACTCAGAGGAGTTCATGTGCTACACAAGTATAATGTTTGAAGTATGAAAATGCTACAGTTGTGCCTTTGACGGAAGCTACAAATGAACATTGCAAACATGATGACATCAAATAGTTGCATTACAAGATATGTTTCATATAATCAATAGGAAAAGACTCGAATGGGCAGCACTGCAATGAACACAAATGAGGAGTTAACAATAGTAATGATGTACCAAAAGGACACTAGAGTTATAAATGTTCAAAGCAGTCACTGAAGATGTCAAGGTTTTGTATCATATGATGTTACAGTGGAAGGCAGATGATTTATGCATCCTTGTTTATGACAGTCATGAATGGAAAATAATACATCAAACTTAAAGAAGACAAGTGCAGATCAACACAGTGAACCATAAAGTGTAGATAGGGAGATCCTAATGAAGATAGAACAGTTCAGCTGATGATGCACTACCACCACTGATCAAACAATAAAGACAGAGGAGCAGCATGACTGTCATAAACAAGGAGTTTTGAGTTGCAACAGTCATATAAACAAAATAAACATCTAAGGACTGCATATTCAATGACTTCACAACATACATGAGTTATCAAAGAAGTAACAGTGTTTAAAAGAGCCTGTGTTCTTAAGAAATGACAAAACCCTCATTCTCATCTATGAAGCCCTTATAATGTTCATATACATAGAAGAAGATGGAAAAGAATAAAATACAGTATCAAGCCATGACTAAAAAGCCTATCTCTTTGAAGGGATAAAATAGCATCTCATGCAAAAATGATAAAACCCTCATTCTTCCTTTTTGCATTTTGGGCCACAGTGAAAGAATGAATACTGAAGACCATATGAAATACTCACCTCAAATGTATGGCAGTGAGGAGTTACAGGATGAACAGTTCTCGTTGTTGAAGCTATCGAGGTATATGGAAATGTTCAACAAAAATACAGAAAATAAGAAGATATGATGAGAATAGAGTGTAAAGACTCTTGAAAGGTGCTCAGAAAGAGACATCAAGCCGTGGCCATGAAGGATATAAATCACAAAAATACCAAGTTGAAACCAAAGATTTAGTGCTCACCTTGTTCCTAGGATTTGCTTTGACATAGGAGTGCCAAGGTTTCGACCACAGAAGCTAGGAAGGTGAAGGAGAAAAACCAAAGTATCAAACCCTAGCGGTGGCCAAGTGAGTTGCAGAGCCAAATACAGACATGAGGCAAAATGAAAGATGAGAGTAGCTTTAGGGTTTTCATCTTCTTTTATTCAATGAGTTCGCAAGTTTCTTCCTTTTTCTTTTTGTTTTGACTTCATACAAAACATCATTGCCATATCTAGACCATGGTCAAGAATTTAGTCTTGAGTTTTCCTAGGCATCATGATTCAAAGTGGCCAACAGCAACACCTTAGAGTTGATTTTTCTTAAGTCAAGAGGCCAATGTAACATGTGGGAAAGGCTCCAAACCTTATAAAACCTTTTGAGGATTCCTTGGTGGTCGGATGGTGAATGAATAACAAATCACATGCTCAAGTCCCTTATTCATTTTCAAAGCATCCAAAGATGGAGCTATCTCCTCATTACGCATAGTGGCTAACAGCCAAGAGGATATGATTTTAGACATGGTATATGCATGTGCTATACATGGAGTTTCAAGGGTAAGCTTTCATGCAAGGTGGAGATTTGATTTCATGGGGTAATAAGGTATTGTCTTGTAGTGATGTGATTATTGCGTAAAAGCCATCGCATGGTGGCAGTATTGATGGTGGCAGCATATGATGGGCATATTTTATGCATGGGGTCAAATTGCATAATGGAGTTGTTCTTCCTTCCTTAACTTCAAAATTGCATATGGGGATATAAGGAGATTTAGAAAATAGATGTATGTGCACAATGGCAACAAGGGGGAGTCATAAGGATATTTATGCATTTTGTTTGGTACATGGAATGTTACAGGAGTGACTCATTTCTTTTTATTTTCCTTGCAGAGGGAGATAAATAGGCAAATGTATTGGAGTGATAACGAATTTTGTAATTATTCCTAAGTCCTATTTTGCAAAATAGGCAAATGTATTGGAGTGATAAGGAGTAATATTTTTCTTCTAATCATGCACGATTTTACACATGAATTAATTGTAAATAAATAATAAAGTAATACTCTATAAATTACTTTATTATTTTCCACAAGTTGTAAAATCGAAAATAGAACAAATTGTAACCAATAATAGAGTAATATTCCATTACTTTATTATTTACTCACAATCAATTTTGCTCATGCAAAATCATGCAAATTGATTAGTTGAGTTAACTAGGCCACCTAGGAGGTTTTGCATGACTTTTAGGAATATTTTTAGGGTTCTTGGTCAAAAATTTTGGTCAAACATATGGAGAGGCCCAAATTGAAGCTATTTTTGCTCAATTTGTGGCAGTTTTAAACCCTAATTTTGAGGATTTTTTAGGTTGTTCGGGAATGAGTATTTTTAGAGGCAGTTATCTGGAAGTCTATATTTTTTGCATGCCTCTTGGAGAGAGCAGACCTATATATTGTAAAGAAAAAGTTTGTTTTTGCTAGTTCTTGATTCTCATTCTGATTCAGACAGATTGGAGAATTCTTGTAGCTCACTTTTACAGTTTTATTGAGAGATTGGCAAGTTACAGGTTATCTTTTGTCTTTTTGCAAAGCTTTCCTTTGTCTATTTCAGATCAGTTGAATTACCTTTCCTTTTAGTGTTGAATGTTGATGTGATTTTGATGAAATTTTGTTGTGTTTTATTATTAAACCTTCAAAATTATTGTCTCACCTCCTTGTTTACAACATTAAAGCATATATTCATCATAGGTCTTAGGTTGTGTTAACCAGAAATAGTCTTTTTATGCTGTGAAAAAACTATTTCCTTCATAAAAACCTGTTTTCCAACCTTCCTTAGAATCATTTTTTGTGGTATTTATGCCAAGTCTAGATTGTGTTAGAAGTCAAATTTCTGGGCAAACATTGTGAATCAGATTGCATTATTTTTATCCATATCAGGTGCATCACCATTTTACCTTTAGTATTCATTTAGTTTCTTTCTTCCCTTTTCCCAAAAAAGTTAAAAACATACATCTCAATAGAACATTTGAAGGGAACTAGCCCACAATCTAGAGGTCTAATCTCGTCATAGGGCACCCACAACCTGAGAGTAGTCCCATGTTACATAGAATTGCAGTGCTTTAACCAGCCTTGCATACGGGTGCAATTCCTAGTGATAACAGTAGGCTCATGCACTTTTTTAGTGCTTACAATCATAGATGAGTTCCTTTATGTTAATTAGCTTCACAAGGACATTATGACTCATCTAACATCTCCATCAGAACCCATGATGGTATGTGCCTTCCCACCTTGGGATTTATTACCTTGTTAGTCCAGATGGAACCAAAGTCCCTAGACATCTCATTTTCTATCATTCCCACATTAGATCACTTTCAAGTCTTGTTGGGCTAGCCTTGGCTCACAAAAATACAAGAAGTATCCTCATCATTTCATAAGTGCCTTAAAATTCTACATAATGAAACACAGTTCCCCATAGTGGTTTCTAGCCACTCTCGTAGTGGGGAAAATTTTCCTTATATTATTTTTGGCCTACTCCTACCAAACCACTTCGACCTTGAGTAAACTTTTTGTTCAAATCCTACTCATGATACAAGGAGAGTTGAGATAGTCCCAGTGCTCCCCCTACATCCAAACCTAGTCCTTCCACTCCTAAGCCCACACTCTCTGGGCTTCTCTCTTTGGAAGTCACCCAACCAGTAGTGGTTTCTCCCATTTCTCTTCTTTCCTTAGCATCAATAAAAGGAAAGCAGCCTGCATTGGATGATTCTCCCCATCCTCATAATGCTCACTAGTATTTAGTAGTTCCTCCCCCTACTTCCTATACCATGGTTAGGGGAAAAGCACCATTATTTCACAAATCTACTTCTGCTTCTAAAACCACCTAACATCTATTCGCTATTTTTGATCCTCCCACCATCACTATGATAGTTGGGGAAACACAACATGTGCAAATAGACCCTACTAATACTTCAACCTATACTAGAGTCAAGAAACTTGTCTGAGCTCACAAAAATCATCAACATGTTGTGGATAGAGCCCAAGCTAGTGATTCCACATCTGATGAATCACCCCAAGATCTAGGCCAGTCTAGTGCTAGGAAAGTCCAAGTTGTCCTAGCTCCTTCTCATGACCCTCCTATCAACCCTGTCACACCAGTCTAGCCACCCTTCTCCAAACCACTTGACCCGCCTAATGTTTCTATCATTCCTAAGGAGACATTAGATGCTATAGTGTTTTTCCAACACACCTGCCACCAAGTTTTCCTAGATGTTCTCTATCCTGCCACAATCGACATAAACATCCCACACCCTCAACCCTAGTACAATTAGGAGTGTTACCCCACTCTGCCATACTGTGGATCAAAAACCAACATTCCCCCTTCATCTTCAAGGTCTTCCCCATCTGTCTTGATTCAGTGGAGGCTCCTCCTCCACTTTCTTCTATTGCTCCTGTGGATCCCCTGATATTAATATTGAGTGACAATAGTAGATTTTTCCCTGCAAAAGGATGGTTCTGACACCTTCCTCTATTAAGGAACCCATGTTTGAAACTAGTGTAGGCATTCCTTCATTGTCATCAATTTTTACAAAGTTGTTGACCCTTACCTCATCTGAGGATGTTGTGGAGGACATTTCTCTTGTAACCATCCTTCTACATCCTAATGATGGATCTTATCCTAGTACTGCTCTAGTTGTGGTCCCAATAGCTTATCAGCCTCCATCCCATCATAGTGATCAAGATTAGGAAAAGGATGACCTATTGATTTTTGACCCTAAGTAGTGGTACCATTGTATCATCTATTTGTGTTTACATTTTATTATCTTGATTTTGCTATTATCCCCATATGCTTTCTTGATGTGTATTTGTTAGTTTCTCCTAGAGGACCCATGCTTCCCCCATAGGGACATGAATACAGGGGAAATTAAAATTTTGTGGCATTCTTCTATGTGTATCTAACCTCTTATATCTTTCATATCCTTGATTTTCTTGATATTTTGGGGATGATGCAATGTGTTGAGACATTTAGGTCTCTTCCATGTTGACCCAAAACTTTTTTTTGGTTTGTCTTTCATGTGCCATTCCTACTATGTTCTTTTTGTTCTATATGCTTAGGGGATGATAATAGTTTCATCCTTGTCCCTTCATGATTATCATTCCAATACATTGATATTGACCCTGAGCATATAGATCCCTTAGTTTTTCTTCATGAGATTTTGCTTTCTTTTATGATATCTTCTATGTCCATCCTTAGTGACACTCCTATTACACTACCTCATACCAAGCACATTTATAATCTCACTCCCTATAGCACCCTTGTAGCACCTTTTATGCTCCCTGAAGCATTTTTTTTACCTTTTTCCATCTCTTGAGGTATTTTTACCTTTTATTTTTATTGTATGTGTTTTTTTTTTTGTGTGTACTATATGTTTATGTTTTCCCTTTTCTATGTATCAGATCATATGATCCACTAACATTCTTGCTTTTCAAATTATATTAAATCTAATCCTCTCTTTTTCTACCTTGCAAGATTACATGTTATTATCTTGACATTGTGGTTTTTCAAGGCTTGCGGTTCTCATACTATGATTTTGTAGGTTCTAAACTGGGGACATCTTGATTTCCACTTGAAGAATATCTATAGCCTTACAGTATCCTTTTTTATAAATAAATTTTGTTTTAAATATTTTATTAATATGCTTTAGCATGCTTAGTACTCAACATCTTTAGCCTGCTAAAGTGGGGGTAAAATGTAATGTCGTAAATTACCTACATTGTAATTTCATGTTACGTCTTGCACTCGCCTTAATGTCCCCTCGTGTATCTCAACTTAAGTTTATCTTCTTCAAATCAAATTATTTCCAGAATCTAAAATGGAGGGTTATATTCACAACTTTTCTAAATCCTCATGCCAAATATGGGTCCATTTTCCCAAGATGACAACACAACATGTAGAAGTCTATACGATGTGCTAGTGTGACATGTTGTACAACTCAATGAAGTGTATATTAGACTTGCATGCATTCACCTCATGATGACCACTAGAAGTTGTAACATCCCCATGGATGTACCCGACTATTCTTAGCATGATTTTCTAAACCAAATCTAGAGGAATCTAGAAAATTAATAAGTGATATCAGTTACTGGAAGAAAGGAAAAAGGTGAAATTTCTTATTAAAAAACATTCTAGACACACACAAAAAAAAATAAAAAAGGTGCAATCACCTATGAGTTCTGCATATATTTCTAGTGCAACTTTGAGGTATAGATATAGTTTTTGGCAAGAATCCCTATCACAAGTTCCCATCTCTACATCCCATTTTGTAGGTTCAAATTTGAGGAAGGAATATCACGTGAGAGAGGCTTAAAGGCTAGAGCTTATCCTAAGGATTCCTCTGAGTTGCTTGCATTATTTTCTAAAAACTCATCTATGTTAAAATTTTGAGTAAGTAGAATATACATTTTCTCTCTGAAATCTCTTTGCAAACTTTATAGGAATTGAGCTTCCCAAGAGCCTTGCATTCTATGATCAAATTCCAAAAGAGCACTAGAAGTGAATCTTAGGTGAAGCTCTGCCTCTCTATTGAAATTTATCTTGAATTTGTTACTACTTCAAATCCCATCCATTTACCTAATCTCATTACCTTTTTCCATTTGCCACATTTGTCATTTGCACACTAGGCCTAGTATTACTCCTCGTAAACCAAGGAGGTACTCCTAGCATATTTTTTTATTGCATCTCCATTCCTAGACACACTTAGGATAGGTGCACACACTTTTACAATATCTTTATCATTTGATTTCTCTAGAGATTGGAAGACCAAAGTAGGGGCTTAAGCATTCTTGGTAAGATCCTTAGCAGTCCCAACCTTCTTCTCTATTCTCTAAAAAGTAGGCCATTTGAAGAAGATAAACCACACAGAGGTTTAGTTGAGGTTTATATTGTTATTTTTGTAGATTAATCATTGTATTTTTCTTTACTTACACTATCTGCATATTACTCTTTCCTTCTCTTTTGTCTTTGATTGTGCAAGGTTATCAATAAAACCTACAGGTTGATCTAGAACTCGTTGGAAAGATAGAAACTGAAACTAACTATGCTAATTGATCGTACTATACCATATGGACAATAGGGTAAGGCATAGATGTCCACATGACATGCTTCTATCCAAGGTTGAGACTCCCTCCTTTTAGCAACAAGTTTATTTTCATTATTGTTTGTTGATCAAGCATCCTTTCTGTGATTTAATCATTTCACTTTCTAGAAAACTATAAAATCTATCTAATATAGAGTAAAATTCTTACCCTTGCTAGTTTGGACCTATTTTTACACCTAATGGAACAATAAACAATTAATTCTGAATCCTGATGAATAATCCCTAGCAAATAAACTTAGGGTCGGTCTAAGCTCATCTCATTAAACACTCTCTAGAGTTTGTGGGGGCTAAAGGACCAGGGCACCTAACACCCTGGGCCTGGATGATAGCCCCAACCTTAATTTGGTGGTGTCAACTTAGAACACCTCTTTGACATACCCTTATCATCCCCATTTGGTTTTATTCATCATTAGTGAGCGGGAATGCATATAAGAAGGAGTCTTATTATTGATTTTAAATCTAGAATTTTAGAAGTACTTACCTCATTCTTTGATCAGTTGCTCTCTTATCCTCAAGTGTTCTTCATGTTTGGAATAGCTCTTTGTATGTGGATATTGTGATGCTTGTTTGTAGGTTTTGAAGGAAGTTCAAGTCTACATTCTCTATCTCCTTGTTGGTGCATGGTCTTGAGTCACCTACTCCAACTAGGGTTTCATATCTTGTGGTAGCCTTTATCATTTACATTCATACTTTCATCATTTATTACAGATCTTGCCTCTTCCCTCCTAGGGCACACACTCTTTGATATCTAATCATTTTCATAGTGGAGTTGGAAACACCAACACGGGGTTTGACTAAGGCAAGCCCCTAAAAACAACACAACCCTTTCCCCTCTTGTTTGTGTGTAGGTCACATTCAGAGGAGAAGGAAGACAAGTGACAGGAAGGAGGAAGTTAGAGAGGAGAAGGCACCCAAATCTAAACATCCTGCAAAACCCTAATTTGGTTCTAGGGTGCCCAGCACCCTGGTACCTCTCTACTCCCGAAACTAGGTTCTCATTCTACTCTGTCCTCTAGTCTCTGTTGTGGTTTCAGAATTCTTGTATCTATTTCCATTAGTCGTCTATTCTTTGATCTTGTTGAATTAGGGTTTCCTATTTTGCTCTAGTTTGATTGGTTAGATTTGGTTGAAACTCCTTTATACAACAAAGGAACAAAACCCCTATAGTTTGGCTCTCCTTCAAAGGTAGAAGATAAACTCAATTTGTGTTCCAATGTTGATAGAAGAGGGTTTGGCCTAGTTTAACCTTTTAAGCTAAGTCTCCCTTTTCCATTAAACATTTTGTTGAACCTGACGTATCTTGCACCCTTGCATCCTTCTTTCTTCAGATCTGAGTTGTTTTCTACCCTAGATCTGATTAGGTTGAATTCATTGATCATTTTAGATAGTTGCATAGCTTACTTTTGCATTGTTTCATTGTTAGGGTTTACAAAAGCCTTGCATTTATAAAAAAAACCTAGCTAGTCTTGAAGCCTAGGGTTTGTGCATCTTGTGTGTCATTCAAACTTCTAAACACTTTATGAGTTTTGTGACTCGGTGCCCTGACTCTAACACCCTTGTGCGAAGAAGTCATAGCACCGATATCAACACATTGGAACCCCTATTCGTGAATCCAATCACACATGAGGGCACATAACCTCTTCATGATATTCCTACTTCACATATCCCGAAAGCATCAACTTCTCATGAATCCATCGACATAGAGGACCTCGTGGCTCATGTTCTTGAAGCTCAAATTCAAAGATTAGACACTGAGTTGGCTAATTTTTAGCAATTTGTAAGCTCAGAACATATAGCTGAGGAGGTCATCCCTGCTATTGAGAGTCTAAGAATTTTATTTCTTGAAGGACAAGAGGGACTAGAAGTCTTGAGTGGCGAGGCTCACATAGTGCACAATAACATTATGTCTGCAGCTAGTTGTGCGGAAATCATCACTAATGTGACTTCTTTGAATCAAATAGGGACTCAAGTGCCAGCACCCATACCAACACTCCCTATTCCTACATATACTTCTACTATCCTCATGACAACTACACAACCAAGTAATAGTGCTACCACATGTGTTGGGTTATCTACCAGGAATCTCATTCGTCATTATAGTGCAATTCCCTTTAATTATCCAAGTACTACACCTAGTGTCACTCCACCTACATCTAATTAGCCTAAACCTAATATAACTCCAAAAATCCAATCATACAATGTCGCAACCAATGGTTAGCCCTGTTCATTCATACCAATCTCAACCTAGTTTGCCTTCTGACCCTGTCATCAACCAACTTTTGCAAAATATGAATTCCATCCAACATCAATTAGCAAGCATGACTCAAAGTCCCTCGAAACCCATTATTGCATCACATTATATTTGCAACCCATTATCTTATCCAATCCTAAGAGCTCAAATGCCCGAGAAGTTTAAAACCCTTCGTATAAAGAAGTATAATGGGAAGGAAGACCCTAACAACCATGTGGAAGCGTTTCAACTATGTATTGTGATTTCTTCTTCGAAGATGCAATATTGGCTAAACTTTTTCCTAGGTCACTCAAAGACACGGCCTTGGATTGGTTTTGCTCCTTGCCTCCTAATTCAATTAAGTCTTTCTCACAATTAATCAAGAAATTTCTTCAACATTTTCAAGCAAACATTGGACCTCAAGTCTCTTTGACCGATTTTGTCCATTGCAAACAAGGAATAAAGGAAAAAGTAACTAATTTCATGGGGCGTTATCAAGCTCTCTTTTCACAAAGTCAATATTCTATTTTGAATGTGTTGGTGCCTGAATTGACTGTCAGTTAATTTAGCAATTTTCATGCAGGCACCTTCCCAAAAAATCCAAAATTTCCTAAGTGTTGGACCTCCTCAGCATTTTTCAACAGCAACATCATATTTTCTCCGAGGTGGTCAGCATCATCATGATTTTCTATCGACCAGATTTGTCATCAGGATCATCTTGTTTCAATATCGGGTGATGTTTGGATATCATCCCGATCCTGCAGTAGAGCTACAGTGCACCCTGATGTTCTTTGAGTTAAAGGGGTCATCATCATCATCCGGTTTACAGTGCATCATGATATTTTGTTTGGGGGGTGATATTCCGAAATATCAGGTTATCTTACTAATATCACCCCGGCGCCTATATGGCGATGACGTCATCCGGATATGAGAGTTGCGCGGTATGCAGACGGGTGATGGTGACATCAGCAGGATATGATGATGATGTCGTCAGGATTTTTGAAGGCATCGGTAGGAAATTGCATATCGGCATAGGCTTGAGATGCTGGGCCGATGGTGGTCATCTTGCCGAAGAAGGTGAGGTTGTTGAAGGACCATCGGGGTGACTTGTGTTGTCGGCGAAGGATCTTTTGTGCTTGCCAATGGCTTTAGTCATACCGATGGTGAAGTGTGGAGTTTGCGGTCGGCGAGAGTTTTTTGGGGTGAGCCGATGGTAGAAGTTTGGCCGATGGGCTTTTGGAGAGAAAGGCATGTGTCGAGCGTGGCAAAAGCACTCGACACCTATTATACATGCGGCCATGTTTTTAAAGTGTTGAAGGAGCCTCCGCACCATGCATGTGGGATTATTCCCCTGTATAATTTGAACCTACGGAGAAGTGCATTTTGGTGGGAATTTCTCTTTTGAGTGCAGTGATGGTTTCCAGGTAGGCCGCGGGTGGTTGGGACATTAATGGCAGTTGTTGCAGAGGTATGGGCGATGGTGTGGACAGATCTAGTACCCGATTGGAGTTGTGCATCCACAGGCGGCGGCGCAAGGCTCAAGATCCCTTCCTGTCTCCTCCCCTACCTGCTGCATTCAATGCGTTGAGCGCCATTTTTCTGATACTGTGTATTTGGCGGGATTTTTGGTCAACCATGTAATTAATGTTAGAGGTACACTTTCTGGCCGATATAGGCAGACTGTGTTACCATTATTTTGGTTGTTGAAGGCCTAAGGCATTTTTGTGTAAATAATGAAGAATAGGGCATGATCTTGGCTGTTTTATCCCATTTTAGAGTTTATGAGTTGCAACATGAATGTATTTTGCACATATTTTTAGTTTCAATGTTAATGTTATATGAAAAATGCTTATTGCATGTGTCTATCTGCTTGTCTCCATTTGCTACATGTTATTCTCTTTCTTTTGAATCTGGTTGCATGTCAGCAGGGATATCTGTAAGTAGAGGCAGTTAGGTACCCATTCTTGGGTGATGTTTGTAAGGCAAGCATCAGTCCAACCGCCTGAAACTTGAGTGAAAGTTGCAAACCATCTGTTGTATATGTCTAGTTGACTCCTTGCCCAATGGATAGGCACCAGTCTGCTCCTGGATCAGTAGTTATGAGCCAAAACCCCTTGTCTTGCATCCCGAACATTATGTCCGCCCATTTCATCACTTCCACCTGTTAGTTGTAGGAGTAGGATTAGGAACCCCATGCATGCTCTCATACCTGACCAGACATATATGTCCAAGAATGTTGCCCACCTTGTGATCTATCATACAGATCTTGGTCCATACATGAGAGTATTCTACCTGTTGTTGTCAAGTTAGATCTTTCTATCTTTGAGCTAGTCAAGGTTACATCTTAAGTTATAGGGATACCCCCCTTGGTGCGGCAGAACTAGAATGAAGGGGAGGAGCTCACGCAACCTCCTGTATTAGTTGGTTGAATCTACATGTGCATAGGAACTGGCAAACCCTGATGCTGATTCAGGAGAAAAACCAACAGAATGCTCATGTACAAAGAATTTTCATTGAACACTTACAACCTCACATCTGTGATAAAATCTTGTTGATGTGTTATGACTCTTTCACTAATCTTTGCATGACTCTCCGTGATTACCAACCATCAATTAGTCAGTATGAGAATAATCACTCATTGGCTCTGGTTGGTTAATCCGAAGTCGTTGTCCCGAACATTTAGTCATTCAAAAGACATAATTTTTTTTATCAAAATCAATGCAATATCATCAAATCACATTCAAAAACATGTAGTGGCTGCAACATCTTTTGCTCCTGCCCCATATAAACTAAAACCAAAAATTAGATTATTCACACCATTATCAGAACCTCTTTATTCCATAATGATGCAACTTTTAAACAACAATCTCATCAAAATTCCACCAATTTGATCTCTTGATCCAAATAGGATGCAAGCATCTTCTTTCGATTCGAATCCCTTTTATCAATTTCACCACACTGCCAGTCATGACACTAAAAGATGTATGCATCTTAAACACGAAGTTCAAGACCTCATCAATTCCAATGTCATCTAAGTTGCGGGCGTAAATGACAAAGGAAATAAGTCAGTGGCTCCACCTAATCAAAACTTACAAATATTCACAGATCCATTTCCTCATCACCAAGCTAACATTGTGGATCCATCTCAAGAGAGGCAATATAATTATAGTCATCAAGAACAAGATTATGAAGGAGATATTTACATGGTGGATTCTCACCCTCATCAAGAGCAAGCAGAGCCTAAACCAGCTATATCTTTCACTCCTCATGATGCTACCATTGAAGCTCTTAATGGACCTTTATACATCACCATTTGAATCAATGATAAACCCATAAGAGGTGTTATGATCGATCCTATCTGCATGGTAAATGTAGCAACTGAAGAGTTTCTCTACATGCATGGTTTGTACCACGATAATTATGATGTATCAAAAATTGCAATTAGAGCACATGATGTGTCTATTCTTCCAACTCTTGGTGCCTTGACCCTTGTCAAGGTTGGGCCAAGAACCTTGGATGTTACTTTTATTATCATTCTAACATCAGACTTATTTCATGTGAAGTTGGGTAACCCATGGCTCCGTTCCATGAAGGCATCCCCTCTATGGTTCATAAGTGCTTAAAGTTTCCATTTTATGGATGTGTGTGTGATGTACATCACAGTCAATACCAGCCCGTTGCTCATCATGGATACTTTACACTTGACTACTTCTAGTTAAAACCAGTTGGAGTTGCTTGAACTAAAGAGGATCTATTCTTTTTGTCATATCAAAAATATAAAGCACAGAAAATTGTCGAATTGATGCTTAGTAACATACCTTCTAGTGATGTCCTTGGACCCTCTCGATTATTTGATGCTATGATAGTAGTTCCCCCTATCTTGCAGGTGGTGAATGAAGTTAAGCCTAAATTGAAGGTTCCTCCCCATCCTCGAGCGGCTAGTAGATATGTTGAGGTTCCCCCTCTGCCATCTCTTCAAGGACAACAAGGAAACCATCTAGCACAAAACAGACTTCCCTACAATCACAATATTACTTTTGTCCTACCTACTCCTTCAGAGACTAGTGAGAAACAATCGATTGCACTTAAATTATTTCATGAGGTTTCTTAGCCGCTTGTGGATGCTCAAGTACCTCCACCTGTTTCACAAGTTGAGAGGGAAGGGCAGCCTAATTTGAGGAACCCTACCTTATGGTGTCTCAACCTTTGGTGGTTCCTCTTGTTCTTCTAATGTTCCTGAAGCAAAGGAAGAAAAGGAACCCGTGTTGGAAGATACTACAATTCCCCTAACAAACATCACAAACAAAACTAAGAGAAATCAAGTTGCAAGAGAATGAAAGAAGAATCATCGTGATATGGCTCACCTTGCTATAGGAGAGGAGAATCTCCCTCCTCACAAGTGTCAATCACCAACAGAAACGAAGGAGACATCTATTAGTGATTTGTCTCCTCTAGTGAAAGATAGTGCTTCACAACCCACGGCAGAGCCTATTGTGCTATATTTTGAAAGTGAATATGAAGGTAATAATGATACAGGTACAACTCTTACTACTTGCACTACACTTTCTATAGTCCCTCTTGCATCTTGTCCTCCATCCCTTTATGATGAGCGAGATTGGGAAGAGGACAATTTGTTTTAGGTCGACTTGCAAGTGTGGTCTCTCTCTCTCTCTCTTGTGTCATGAGTGCATTTGATTGTTTTCTATTGTATTGTGTTGCTTGATGTGTATCTTTGTTTTTTAAGCTCTCTTTGGATGACCCTTGATACCCTTGTTGGTACAAGGATACAAAGGGACTAAAATCCATTATGACATTCTCTCTATTTGTATCATCATTCCTCTATATGTCGTAAATTGAATTTTCCATCGTGGTTTCCTTTGGGGGACAATACAAGGCATAGGATGATTTAGCATCCTTCCTTGTTGACCCAAGGGTTTATATTTTCTTTCATGTGATATTTCCTCCTTTGTCTCTGTAGTTCTACCGACTGGCAGATGACGACAATTCCAAATATTTACAATCATGAGACATCTCCTATTATACAACCATTCATATACGAATGCCAATCAAGTAGATCCCTTTGTGTTATTACTTTATATTATTCACTCTAACATGATAATTATTTGTATGATTTAATTTATGTGGCACCTTGTTGCTATGCTTAATGTCGTACCAAGACTACACAAGCCATTGTGTATCATGATTGCAGCATCACCTCAGTTTGACTTTTTCTAGGGGCAACCCCTTGTTGTGATGTAGCCTTTGGGAGCACATATCATATGAGCATGTGCTTCCAAAAAGTTCTCATGCATGTCTTATATTTTATTTCTACCTTAAAGCAATTGCTCTCCGAGGATGCAATCAATCACTTTAAGGTGGGGGCATACATCACATTATGCTCTTTTAATTATACACTTATTGATTATGATTGACATGGAACTCACCTAGTGATTTGGTGGTCCTCACTAGCCTGTGATGTTTCCATTTTGTTGTTGGTCCATGAGCCACCTAGTATAACAAAGTTCTCTAGCCTGTGTGCTTCCTGTGACTTGTCATGGTCACCTAGTAATTCAGCGGTCCTTACTAGTTCGTGATCCATGAGAACACTTCTCTTCACATGATCCCTAGTGATAGAGCAAGCTAGCATCAGAGTCATGTTTCTTGTGTATTTGCTTATGTGTTTGTTTGTGTGATGTATTGTTTGAACTTGTATTCTCTTAATGATTCCATGTGTTTTGTGTGCCTTCATCATGTTTTCCATGTATACTTTATGCCTTGTGTGTATGCTTCGTGTCAAGCGTGTATGCATTGTGTATGACATGCATTACCTTTGTCTATTGCGTGTCTTTTTTGTGTATTCCTTATATACGCTTGTAGTACTCCATGTATGTGTGAATTATATTACAGTGACTTGCATTTTTGCAAACCTTAGAATCCTAAGCTTAGGGGGCTACTATGGTCCACAACTTGGTGGAATTCTTTGGCTTCTATGTTTTCATGTTGGAAATATTTCTTCTCCTTACTTTAGTGTGAGTACTAACATAAGTTCGTACCCATGCTAAAGTGGGGGCTAAATGTTATAGAGTAAAATGTTTACCCTTGTTAGTTTGGACCTATTTTAACACTTAGTGGAACAATAAACAATTAGTTCTTGATCCCAATGATTAATCCCCAGAAAATAAACTTAGGGTTGGTCCAAGCTCAGCTCATTAAACACTCTCTAGAGTTTGTGGGGCCCATATGATAGCCTCGACCTTAATTTGGTGGTGTCGGCTTAGAACACCTCTTTGGCTTACCCTTGTCGACCCCATTTGGTTTCATTCATCATTAGTGAGCGGGAATGCATATAAGGAGTCTTATTATTCATTTTACACCTAGAATGTTAGAAGTACTTACCTCATGCTTTAATGAATTGCTCTCTTATCCTCAAGTGTTCTTCATGGTTGGAATAGCTCTTTCTATGTAGATGTTATGATGCTTGTTTGCAGGTCTTGAAGGAAGTTCAAGTCTACATTCTCTATCTTCTTATTGGTGCATGGTCTTGAGTCACCTACTCCAACTAGGGTTTCATATCGTGTGGTAACCTTTATCATTTACATTCATACTTTCATCATTTATTGCAGATCTTGCTTCTGCCCTCCTAGGGCATCACTCTTTGATCTCTAATCATTGTTGTAGTGGAGGTGGAAACACCAACATGGGGTTTGACTAAGGAGAGCCCCTAAAAATAGCACAACCCTTGCCCCTCTTGTTTGTGTGCAAGTCGCATTCAGAGGAGAAGGAAGACAATAAGTGACCAGAAGGAGGAAGTCAGATAAGAGAAGGCACCCAGATCCAAATATCCTGTAAAACCCTAATTTGGGTCTCGTGTGCCTAGCGCTCTAATACCACTCTGCTCTTGAAACTAGGTTCTCATTATGTTCTTTCCTCTAGTCTTTGTTATGGTTTCAGAATTCTTGTATCTATTTCCATTAGTCATCTATTCTCTGATCTTGTTCAATTAGGGTTTCCTACTTTGCCCTAGTTTGATTGGTTAGATTTGGTTGACGCTGTTTTATACAACAAAGGGACAAAACCCCTGTAGTTTGGCTCTCCTTCAAAGATAGAAGCCAAAATTAGTTTGTGTTCCAATGTTGATAGAAGAGGGTTTGGCCTAATTTAACCTTTTAAGCTAAGTCTCCCTTTTCCATCAAACTATCTGTTATTTATAGACTCAGATTAATTTAGTGAAATTTTAATCTAGTTGCAAATCAGCTTTTAATTAAGTGTTGGAAAGGAATTAAGTAAAAACTCTTTTTCCTCATCCATAGTGTGTCTCTTTCATTTTTATTTTAAAGCTTCAAAGCTTCTCAAATCTTACATATAACTCCTAGTTTATCTTAGGATCCTAGTTCTTTCCTTGTCATCAAGTGAAGGTTCCAATTTCTATAGAAGAGGATACCAAAAAAGTTATATCCCTAAGGACACAAGCCTGCACTGGTGCCATTGATTTTCACAAGTTCTTTTATTCTTGAAAAGCATCTTCTTTTGATTTAGTAATTTGAAAATTCACCTTTCCCTTTAAAAGAATAAAATTCCTTTATCTTCTTCTTGGTTAGATTAAAATTTCTTAATTTAGTAGAGGGTCATCCCACAATAATGGGTTACACTTTTTGGCCAAACTTGACATTGAAATCAACATTTTGAACTAAATCTTCACTTCCTGACACCTATAGCCACTAAACCGTTAGGAATTTGAAGATGATGCGAACTAGTGATTTGTGAGATTTTGTTTGTAGATTCTAAATATATATTTAAAAAAAAAATTGGAGTTAAATTGTAAAAAATTTTGTGTCTCCTTTGATAACTAGTTTTTAATAGTAAACAACATTTTTTAAAAGTGATGTGTATTTTGTAGCACATAACTTTTTTTCTACAAATGATAAAATTCTAATTCTTTTGAATTTAGATTGGTAGTATTGAGATATAGGGCATGCATTTGGTTTCATGATATTTTGTTGAATATTTTTTTAATCAAGTTTTGAAGTCAAACCAATTATAATTTAGACATAGGAGTATTCTGTAAAACATAACTTTTTCTGTATATATCAAAATTTAATTTTTTTTATTTTGTTGAAACAAGGACATCAATACCTAGGGCATAGATATTTTTTAGAATTTTTTTTCACTAATTTACTAATTTTCCATGTGTGTAGAACCGAGAACTTGATGTTCGGTGAAAAACCTACATTCACAAGAAATAAAAAATAAATATAATAATCAAATTAAATATATTTAAAATTATACTTTTTGGGAAGCTTATAATAAGGACTACATACTTATAAAACATTAATTTTAAATGAATTCATTTGATCTCCCAAAAGGTAAATCAAAAGTGGTTTTTTATCAGCATTTTGATAGGTGTAGAGGAGACTCCATTATAGGTATGGTTTAAAACTAGCAGGATTCTATCCAAGGGGGTTTGAATCTAAGGAGGATTGATCAAACCCTCTTCAATTAAAATCCTTTAAATGGAACCTTTAAAGGCTTAAATCATTATATTTTCTAAAAATATGTGATTTCAGCAAAAATCAGGATGTTCCAAAAAGTGTAACCCACTATTGTGGCAGCACCCTAGATTTAAATGTTATCTTAGATGCATTTTGGTTGTTTTCATTAGATTAGATTACATCCAAAAAATTGAAACACAAAACACTAAAAATATAAAAGTTGCATTAAGAAAATCCATATTAGATCTTGCATTCATTCAAAAGAAATTTTGTTTTTAGAAAGTAGTAATTAGATAACATTTTAGATTAGAGGAAAAAACAAAAAGAAAGTAGATAAGTTATATTCTTGCAATCATTTAGATTTACATACATTTAGAGGCTTCATAAAACTCAGAAAACAAAATACACAAAGAGAAATCCCTCGATTGTAGCACAAGGCATTCAACAATTCAATGCTTAACAACTTACAAACATTGAACACACTTAGATCTTCCTTCTTCATCATTCAACATTCACACTCAATATTCCCTAATGTGAGAGAAGATTGGATCAGAACAATCTTAGATGAGATTAAAGGAAATCTGCCAATTTAGGAAAACCCCATTGAACAAGTAGCCCAAGAACAAATAAAAATCCTGAGGCTAATTGAAGAAGGAAATGAACAAAGAAGATAAAGAGAAGAATATCATGCAAGAGAGCTGAGACTTCTCAAAGAATTAATCAAACTCAAAAAGCAGAGGTTGACCAAGTTTCACCTTTTTACTACCAATGAATTGTGTTGAATGCACAAGATAACTGAGAGGGGGGGTGAATCAGTTGTAACTTAAAATTCCAAAACCCTCAAACACATTTAGATCCACATTAATTCAATTAACCCTTAAACTGTTATGATGATTAAGCATGAAAGCAAAATAACAGAAACTAAATCAACTCAACATCAAACACAAGAGAACACCAGATTTACATGGAAAACCCAAGAAGGGAAAAACCACGGTGAGGATTAGCTCACAATATAAAGTAATAACAACACCAAAAAATAATAGACTCACTGCCAAAAAGCTCACTACCCAAAAGAAAGGCTCGCTGCCAAAATAGAGAAGAAGACAGAGAAGATTGTTACAAGGAGAGGGCCATCTTAATGTAACAAAGAATTCCACTGTAACACCATCAACACCTTCACGGTAACACTAAAGAATTGTAGACACCTTCTGCTCACTGCATCCAGTAATATAACACATGAAAGCTTGTACTGCACCACACATTCAACTACACTGTTACTCACATCATATGCATTGCTTGCACACCCAATCACGATCCCTTGACACTTATTTATATATTGTCTTCAACCTTGAGAACATTCTCCAAGGTCAGCAAATCACCTTAACCCAGAAAATTCAAATAAGGTCTGGACCTAAACATTCCTGCGGTAGAAAGGAATGAAGGTGGACCACAACTCATCTTAGCTTGGACCTAAATTTATCTAAGCACGCCACTTCATGCTTTCACAATCACCAAAGCAGCTCCACAATTAGTGTAAACACCCAAGGTCAGCCAAACCTGTGTTAAATCAATGATCTTTTAAGTACACGCTTCCTCAAGACAAAATACAACTTTGCGGACCACAACCAAGGTTCAACATAATCTAGAGTATTCCATGAACATCCTGAACCATCCTGAAAACCAACAAATTCCTCCACAACAACTTTCACCTGCTATTCAAATCTCATCCTGTTTATCTAGTATACCCAACTATCTCTATCATGCATTGTATCTCTAGAAATCAACATCCGGAGCACCAAACCATGAAAAACTTTAACAGAAGAAAGATATGAATCTTATGAGCACAATTCTAAAACCACAAGACCTAAAACCACTTTGTGGAGAAATGCGGAGCAAAGACATTTCTCCCAAACACCTCTGCAACACTCAGAAACATAGTCCACACATTGGTGAACACAACTTTCTCTGTACAATGAACCAAAACACCAAATTTGGAATATAACATCTCTGAGCAACATATCCAAACTGCAAAGATAGATCTTCAACATAGAGGAAATGCAAAGCAAAACCAAAATCACTACTCTCTAAATCAAAATGCCACTTCAACACACTGTTTCCTTTAATAATTAAATTTTCTCAAAAGCACTTGGAAACCAACCAACAGAAACATATTCTTAACATCTTCAACACCTCTTTAAAGCAACCAAATTATCTTCAGCAAATCAACTCAACCAAACAACACATACCATTGCAACAACCTTATCTCTACTCAACCAGTTGACACCAATGACAACACAAGCTTGTTGACATCAATGACAACACCAACTGCACATACTTGCAACAATCTCCCCCTTTTTCATTGATGGCAACACATAATGTGAAAAACCATCAAGACAACAGCATCCTCAATATTATGCTTCATACCAACTCATTTCCTTTCTCTTTTACTCCTCCTCAGCTTGCTACTCTTTTCCTAACAATTGACTCTCTCCTTTTTTAAATTGCTCTCTCTCCCCCTTTGACATCAATGGAAAAGGGCTTCATCTTTCTCTTTCTCATTCTCATACTTGTACCTACTCACCACTGCTCTACAACATCATTTCTTTCACTACTCTACATACACCCCCTTAGAAGCCACCAACATTAGAACTTACTCCCCCTGATTGCCACAACCATCATGACCACTACCTGCTCCCCCTGAGAGGTAGCCTCCAACATCAGTCCAGAATAAGGAATGAATCTTAAAATTCACTAGACTGATGCATCTCCTTATGCATCTAGTTCAAAGAAGGAGGGGAAATAACCCCTAACTTCTCCTGGAGATACTCAAATGTATCCTTAGGAAGAGCCTTGGTGAATATATCAGCAACCCGATCCTTTGTAGGCACATACACAAGATTCACTTCATTCTCTACAACCTTCTCTCTCAGAAAGTGATACCGGATTGATATATGTTTTGTCCTTGAGTGCATCACCAGATTCTTTGAAATGTTAATAACACTTGTATTATCATAGAAGATAGGGATAGGTTCATCATATACAACTCTGATATTCTTCAAGATTTGTCTCATCCACAACATCTGTGTGTAGCAAGATGTTGCAACAATGTATTCTGCATCTATAGTAGACAAAGATACTGAATCCTGCTCCTTACTTAACCATGACACCACTCTGCCTCCAAGAAAGAATGCACCACCACTTGTACTTTAACTATCATCTACACAACCAGCCCAATCTGCATTTGTGTAAGCACTTAGAGAAAATTCATTATCCTTTGGATACCACAAGCCATGATCTAGAGTGCCATTTAAATATTTGAATATCCTCTTCACTGTTGCAACATGTGACTCTCTGGGATCTTCTTGAAATCTAACCACAAGACAAACTGCATGCATAATATTTGGTTTATTTGAAAACTGAAATCCATCTGATTATTTTATGTATACTTCTTCCAACTCACCATTCAAGAAAATAGACTTCACATCCATTTGATATACTTTGAAATCCTTATGTACTGCAAAATCCAAAAACATCCTGATGGCCTCCATTCTCGCCACCAGAGCACAAGTTTCCTCATAGTCTATTCCTTCTACTTGTGAGTAACCTTTACACACAAGCCTTGCCTTGTTTCTTACCACTTCTCCATTCCCATTCAATTTGTTCTGGAATACCGTCTTAGTTCCAATCACATTTTTGTTTGTTGGTCTTGGGACAAGTTCCCATGTCTGATTCTTTTCAATCTGCATTAGTTTTTTTTTTCATAGCCTTGATCCAATACTCATCCTTGCATGCTTCAATCATTGTTTTAGGTTCAACTTCATAAAGTAACCATAGATTTACCTATTCTTCGACAACTTTCCTTCTTGTCAGCACACCTTTGCTTATACCACCAATGATCTAGACTTTAGACTGATGCATCTGCACATACTTGGGACTTTTTGGAATATTTTTCAGAGCATCTTCCTCTACAATATGTACTTCCTTTTCTTTAGCTTTTTCTTCTTCACTGCAAGAAGACTCATCTGATTCATATCCATTCACCTCTGAAATCATTTGTAGGTATTCATCAACCTTGACATTTGCACTTTCAACAATTGCTTTGAATGCTTTAAACTTATCTAGGGCTTCTGATTTTTCTTTAAGAAAAGTAACCCATGTCATTCTATAACAATCATCAATTAGTAGTATGAAATACCTATCACCTTAAAAATTCCTTACTCTGGTAGGGCCACAAAGGTCTGTATGCACCAAATTCAACAGTCTAGTAGAAGATTGATCCTTGACTTTGAAACTTCTTCTTTCTTGCTTTTCAACTTGACTCTCCTTACAAACAACATTGATAGGCTTTGTAATCTTTGGTAGATCTCTCATAGATTGAAATAAACTTATTCTCACTAGGCTAACAAAATTGATGTGACACAGTCTTCTATGCCATAGCCAACTCTCATTGATCTGAGTCATGAAACAATAACCATCTGTTCTCCTTCCAGCAGCTATCACAGTTTTGGAATCTTTTCTGATCTTACAACCACCATCCTGAAACATAAGATTGTATCCCATGCTACACATTTTTCCAACACTCAAGAGATTATGTCTTAACATAAAGAACATCATCAGTATTATGCTTGCCATCAAAACTAATTGAACCTTTTCCACATATCTTAGCAGATGTATCCTAACTAATCCTCCTTCAATTTTTTTAGGTTTAATAGGCTTACTCTTATCACTGGTCATATGATTAGAGCATCCACTATCAATGATCTAGTGGTTCTTTTCTTGTCTAGCATGAAAAGCAGATATCAGGGTGTCTTTAACATTAATACTTACTTTCGGAGCCCTTTCCTTCACACATTCCTCAGATTTAGCAACAACAGTATCATCTTTTAAAGCGATGAACAGACATTCACTCCCCTCATCTTTTTCATAATCAGATTCATCATCAGAAATGCTTACATATTCTCTAACATAGTAGCTTTTCTTAGGCACTCTACTTTTGTTCTCCCTATTCTTACTTCTCAAAACTTTTTCTAGACATCTTGAAGCATAATGACCTATCTTTCCACAACTAAAACACTTGAAAGGCAACTTACCACTATACATACCAATACCCAATTTCATTTTTCTCACAAAGTTAGCTTCCATATCTTCATAAACTTCCTGATCTGACTCCACAGTCTTCTTAGATTTGCCAGCCTTGAAGGTAGTCTCAGCCTTTGCACTAGTTGTACCAATTTCCCTCATTTCAAAAGCAGTTATGGTACTAAGAAACTGATCTTTGCTAAATTGATCCAAATTTTGTAATTCTTCAATGGCAGAAACTTTATGACTGTAAGCTTTGGGAAGAGTTCTAAGTACCTTCATTATCACTTCTTTTGCATCCACATCTCCACCAAGTCCTTTGATGCAATTGACAACTTCATCCACCTTTTGTAAGTAGCTTGTAATGTTTTCATCTTCAGACATCTGCATGGTCTCAAACATCAGCTTCAAATTCTATATTTTAGCTTGCTTGACCTTATTATCTCCTTCATGAATACTTTTTAACTTTTTTCCAAATTTCATTAGTAGTTTTTAGATTCATGACATTTACCAATTTAGAATTAGTAAGACCACTTAAAAGAGAATACCTTGCTTTACCATTGGTTTCAAAGGCCTTGACCTCATTTGTAGTGCTCGGACCATTTTCAGGTATTGTATATGTAGTCATTGCAGACTTCCAAATATCATATCCAAGAGAAATTAGATAACCTTCCATTTTTCTACAATGCATAGTCTGATCCATCAAATTGGGGAGCATCCTTCTTGTGCGTCATCCCTGATCTACCTTAAGCGGTTAAGCTTTCTTCCAAGGCACCTTTCTCTGATACCAATTGTTGAATGCACAAGACAACTGAGAGGGGGGTGAATTAGTTGTAACTTAAAATTCCAAAACCCTCAAACACATTTAGATCCACATCAATTCAATCAACCCTTAAATTGTTATTATGATTAAGCATGAAAGAAAAATAATAGAAACTGAATCAACTCAACATCAAACACAAGAGAACACCAGATTTACGTGGAAAACACAAGAAGGGAAAAACCAAGGTGAGGATTAGCTCACAATATAAAGTAATAACAACACCAAAAAATAATAGGCTCACTGCGAAAAGGCTCACTGCCCAAAAGAAAGGCTCACTACCAGAATAGAGAACAAGATAGAGAAGATTGTTATTAGGAGAGGACCATCTCAATGTAACAGAGAATTCCACTGCAACTCCATCAACACCTTCGTAGTCACACTAAAGAATTGTAGACACCTTTTGCTCATTACATCCAATAATTTAACACATGAAATCTTGTACTGCACCACACATTCAACCACACTGTTATTCACATCATATTCATTACGTGCACACCCAATCACGATCCCTTGACACTTATTTATATTGTCTTCAACCTTGAGAACATTCTCCAAGGTCAGCAAATCACCTTAACCCAGAAAAATCAAATTAGGTCTGGACCTAAACATTCCTGCAGTAGAAAGGAATGAAGGAAGACCACAACACATCTTAGCTCAGACCTAAATTCATCCAAGCATGCCACTTCACACTTTCACAATCACCAACGCAGCTCCGCAATTAGTGTAAACACCCAAGGTCAGCCAAACCTGTGTTAACACAATGATCTTTTAAGTACATGCTTCCTCAAGACAAAATACAACTTTGCGGACCACAAACCAAGCTTCAACACAATCTAGAATATTCCACCAACATCCTGAACCATCCTAAAAACCAACAAATTCCTCTGCAACAACTTTCACCTACCACACAATCTCATCCTATTTATCCAGTATACTCAACTATCTATGTCATGCACTGTATCTCTAGAAATCAACTTTCAGAGAACCAAACCATGAAAAACTTTAACAAAAGAAAGATATGAACCTTATAAGCACAATTCCAGAACTACAAGGCCTAAAACCACTTTGCAGAGAAATGTGGAGCAAAGACATTTCTCCCAGACACCTCTGCAACACTCAGAAACATAGTCCACACACTGGTGAACACAACTTCCTCTGCACAAAGAACCAAAACACCAAATTTGGAATATAACATCTCTGAACAACATATCCAAACTGCAAAGACAGATCTTCAACATAGAGGAAATGCGGAGCAAAAGCAAAATCACTACTCTATAAATCAAAATGCCACTTCAACACATTGTTTCCTTTAATAACCAAATTTTCTCAAAAGCACTTGAAAACCAACCAACAGAAACATATTCTTAACATCTTCATCACCTCTTCAAAGCAACCAAATCATCTTCAACAAAGCAACTCAACCAAACAGCTCATACCATTGCAACAACCTTATCTCTGCTCAACCAATTGACACCAATGACAACACAAGCTTGTTGACATCAATGACAACACCGACTGCACATACTTACAACAAGTTGAATTGAATTAAAGAAAATGACCCTTTAAGTCACATAAGATTTTAAACAACAACTCCATTACAATGTCATCATATACAAATCAATCTCAAAAACAACACAACAAACCACAATAGCAACATTACTGCAATCCACAACATTTTTCTTTCGCATGAACTGAACAACCCTTCAATCCCATCCCTACTCAACTAGCTCTTTCCATGAGAGGAGTGACTAGGAAAGTATCTTTAGCAAGGGTGCAGTATGTGTGATGTTTTGAAGTTTGACTCATTTACGTTATGCTTGATTCGATTTCAAGAAACACAATAACTTTTGGGTTTAAATGAATTTAAGGATTTTGTGGTTTTCATACATGGTAAATTGAAGCCTAGGTGCATTCAACTTCATTAGCTCAAACCATTTTAAAGCAACACTTAGATCGAGGTGTTTACGCCCTATTTAGTGTTAGGGTGTGTAATACTAGCATTGGCCTAGCCTTGCTCTTGTTTTCTCAAAATTTGATCTTGGTTCATGCCTTTGAGGATTGAATCCTTATTGTAAGGGTTGGTTATGATAGTAGTCCTATAGAGGAGTTTCTTGACACCTTTGAAATTGATTTTGGAGCCTCTAGGAACCCCATAATGCATTTTGGACTTTTGCATTATCCATAATTGCCCATTTTGGAAAGGGGCAATTTGCACTAGTAAAAGTGGTAGTTTGTACTGGTAAAAGGGGTGATCTTGAGATAGTGGACACTTCCTAAGGTTTTTGGGAAAAAATTCTAAGACTTGTCCACTGCGGTCTGCCTTATCTTCCTATCAACTTGGTTCTGAGGTATTTTAGGTCCCTTTTTAGTTATCCATTCTTTTGTGTTGTAAGTTGTGTATTTGAGTGAGAACAACTAGTCTACTATATGACTAGAGCGAGATCTTGGTCTCCCAATTGTTCTACCTTGTGAGTGACTAAACCTAAAGTTTGGATGTCATTTCCACTTCATCATAGATGTTAGTTGAGTCTTGTTTGGTTTGGGAGATGAAATAATGTACCACTCTCATCCTAATCCTTCTTTTTACAAGAGAAAGGGATTGTGGTCTAATACTCAATCATCATGGTTAAAAAAGGTTCAACCCTCTCATATAGTCATTGCAGTGACATCATCACATGACAAGGTGAAACTTCTACTTGTGTAATCATGCTTTGTGCATTAACATCCTATGCTATAGTGTTATTCCATTATGTTGCAATATCTCTAGTGCATAGGTGTGCATTATGGCATGTTGTGTCATAGTTATATCACAAAAAATTGTTCATCCATTCTTTGACCATTAATGTCTTGGGTGAAATCCTAGAACATTACATCTTGACTCTATGGCCCAATGGATAACACACTAGTTGAGCTCGAGATTCTTAGGTTCCTTCTGCATCCTCAAAGTCCTTGTCCCTAGTTAGATCTAGTTGTTATCCCCATTTTTTACCGTGGCAATTTTATTTTATTTTGCATTTTTCAAGTCAACATAACTCAAGTTCTTGAAAGTGATGTTAGTACTTCAAATTGTAAGTGGTTTAGAATCAAATTCATTCATCTTGAAATGTCCCAAAATACCTAGGTTGAATTGTAAGCTCATACAACCTTGCAATCCTTGCAAAATTGTTTAAATGTTAGGTAAAATAATTGTAGACATAGATGTAAAAATTTAGTATAGTTTTGCACCTTTATGGTTTCATGTAATTGCATGTCTTTAGTTTACAATTTACCATTTGCAATTGGTGGTTTGTAATTTCACATAACTTTGAATTGATTTCCAAACTTGATTACATTAAGTTATGCAGGATTTTAAATTACATGATAAATTGAGTTTCCTAATCAACTAAAATGTGGAGTTGTAACACTAATTTGCACTTGCAATAAAGATTGAAAATATTAGAGTAATATTATTGGTATAATACTTCAATTTAAAATAGTAGAAAAGCAGAACGCATGTGCAAGTGTGCTAGATGCATCGTCATCTTTGCTCTCTACAAGCATTCTCAAAACTTTAGAACCTAAATCCAATTATGTAAAATATGTAACTTATAAAATAGTTTGTACCTCTTAAACACAATATAGTACATATGCCATAGGTCTCACCTACATGTATAGTCACAAATTCCCAAGACATAAAGGGCGAAAACATAACACATATTGTCAAAATAAAAATTGGCAACTTAGTGTTAAAAAGGGGCGTATTAGGTGTTTTATGCATCATTGCATAAAGTTTGTGAATATGTTTCAAGCCCCCAAAATCCCAAAATTTGTACAAAGTTAAGTCAAGACTTGATATTTGTGTGTTATTTGTGGGGAAGCGGTTTGACCTTACACTTTAATATTTTATGCACAAATTACAAATTGCTCCTATGTCCTGCCATCTCACAAAGCATGGTAAACAAACATAAATCAAGGTGTGGGCTTATGTCTTATGTTCACATATTTTCAAAAAAATATCAATGGTCTGCTTGTGTCCACCTCCCACCATCCCACAAGTAGACTCGAATGTATTGCAAAAGACTGGTAGTTGTAATATAAGTGGGAAAGTAGACTGGCAATGCATATAAAATGTCGATTGCCTCCATGTTCTCTGACCCCACAACTCTTCTAAGTTTGCAGGCTAAAATACAAAGAAGAAAAGTGAGGTATGGACTTGCGTTGTACATGTTTTGTACATGTGTATGTTTTCAAAAACTTGCAAAGTTCCCTCCTGCTCCCACAACTAACTCTACCATGTTCATACGTTATATTATAAAAGTAGGGCAATGGACTTAAGTTGCAGTCATGCAAATTTTGCAAAATTTACTTGTACTCCTGCTTCATGCACTGCACTAAATGCAACTAGCACATATAAAGTTAAATTCCATGCCTTTGCTTTCATCTCCCCTGCCTGTGATCTTTGAGACCTTTTGAATAGGTTATGAATATCCATCAAAGCATAAAGGATGAAGAATTCTATCAGATATTGTAGTTGCAAACCCTTTGGCAGCATGTACACAGGATGTGGAAGCATAGAAAGAACGTGTGAAACTGTTTTCTAATTGTGGGCTTTGCATAAAATAGATCTGTTGTAAGGGCTTTAGAAGTTTTCAAATGAAAACAATTGGCAGGTGTAAAATAGTTTCCTCAACTGTCTAGCATCCTCCCTATCTATGCCAAAGTGGAACCCACAGAACGAGGTATAGTCATCTATCAAAACAGAAATGATAGAGAAATTTTATTAGATGCTGTAGTACATAATGCTCTGACAGTTATATCAGTACACAGTGAAAGCATAGACAAGCATGTGAATCATTTGTCATAGTGCCCCAAGGAAACGCGATCTCTTGCAAGGCACAAATAGCAAGATTTGCACAAGATGGATTTTTGCCAAGGTGTAAAAGATGAAAGCGATTTCATTATATGTTGTAATTGAAGTTGTTCTGAAATACACGTCCAAAATGTGGGAGCATATAAACATGGCACATAAGCTATTAAACATATGTACAAGGTGTGAGGGCAAAAACAAGACACATGGACTGTTCAACAGAATGACTCTTCTATAAATATGCCTGAAATGGATTTGTTAAAAAAGCCTCAAAAACTTTTAAGGTAATGTAATTGCCAAATGTAAGTTCAAACCACAAAATCTTCTCCCAGCTTGTGCCAATTGGCAACATTAGAACAGAGTATGGATAATTATTTGGCAAAATATTAATAATGGGGATAGAAATTACATTGTATGTGAGAGTTACAAATGCCTTAATAGGCATATGATAAAAGTATTCGAACAAGGATAAAATCAAAGAAATGTTTAGAAGATCACAATGGTAGAAGTGGAAATTATTGCTGACAGATTTAATGCTTGAGAACTTATTGATTGACTGGATATGATGAAGCATTCAAAGCATCAACCTGAATATCTTCGATAAACACCTCTTGCCATTGGTACCTTATCAATGGAGCTTTTCCAATCTCTTTGTTTCTCACTCTTCTGGCTCTCCAATTTTGCATATCAATTCCTTTGACTCTGCTGGGTGGTCTCACTTATATGCATTTTTCTATTTTTAGTTAATTACCTAGTGTTTTATCTCCAAAGCCTTAGTTGACCTATGTCAGCCATTTATACATTGTTCACTCATTGCTTATGGTCTTTGATATTATGCTTGCCATGGGAACTATTAGATTTATAATGCATTGTGCTTCTTCTAGGCTGCACAACCAAGGTTTGTTAACTATTTGACAAAATATCTATATACATGTATGCAAAATGTGAAAGCATAAACTATGCTCAAGAGCTATTTGACAAAATGTCCGAAAAGAATGTTCACCTACAGACAATGCACATAAACTATTATTTAAAAGACCTCACAGAAATGTGATCTCTTGAAATGCAATGATTGCAGGATAGGAACAAGATGAAAAGGCTCTAGAAACTTCTAAGTAGTTGTAGTTCAATAAGTTTAAGTCACAAGAACCTTGAAACATAGTATGAATATTTGTCAAAGCGTAGAGGACAACTCAAGCAAAGAATCAACCTTCTGAAGTGTTCGTGACAGCCATGTCAAAGTGTTGGTTTGCATCTGTATCGCATCTTTTCCTATGTTAAGTGTGATCACTATTTTCTTCAATTTTCCCTTACGATTTGTAAGTTTAGTCATTAGTTTTATTTGCACTTTCTAAAAATTACCCTTGGTGTGGATTAAACAAACTCTGTATTCTATTTGGTTAAATTCATGTCCTTATTTTATTTTTCGGTTTTAAAGCATTTCATTTACATTTTTTTTAAAACCTAAAAACCCCAAAATGTAAATGTTGTAAAGTGTAGAGCAGTAGATAGGTTTTCGCTTTTAATAAGGTAGCCTCATCAAATTGAGGGGATTTTACCCAACAACTATTGGTGATTGGCAAGTGCCAATTCACTTACTAACGAAGGAGAACACCTAGAATCTAGTAGACAACATAGAATGTGATATTCCACTCTCCAACAGCACTAGGAAATTAGAAGGTGTTCTAGTCGACCCCCTAATATGTAAGAATGTCACAACAAATCTAGTTTAAAAGATGTACAATCAAAATGTAGGCCACTCTATCCTTGAACCTAGTCTGTCATAGAATATCCCAATCTATGGGAGGGAGCTCATCCAAGGCATGAGAAAGCCATGACTACTCCCTAGTGGTATTCCATCTAATGTATGGATCTTGCTAGGTATGGTTCAAAATTTCTTGGAAACTCTAGAGAAATTATAAAACCCTCCTTGAAAAGCATAATTTTTTTTTAAAAACTATTTTTTTTAAATGACCCAAAAATCAAAAGTTCGTGTTCATTGTTCAAAATCACCCCTTTTGACAGGTAGGGATCTTAAAATTGCCTAGGTGATCCCTTAATCAATTTGGTGATTCTACAATTGCCTAGGTGGTTCTTTCACTGGTAAAATAGGTGGTTTGACACCGAATTATTGATCCTACCCACCAATCATGCAAACCAAAAGCTTAAAAAATGTGTGAAAGCAAGAAATGAAAACACCCTCTTAATCCTAATCTAGATGCATACCCGTTGACCCTAATGACCCTAAATTTAACAATCAAATACTAGTGAATCTAACAAAAAAACAAAACTAGGGAAAAAAGATTTTTTCTCATGTTATGCACTTGTGGGTCCACCCAAGTTGGTGCAATAACCATCACTATGATCCTCATGCTACAACCTCTCCATATACTACAATTTCACCCAAATCCATCTCAGTTGGTCTAGAGCTTAGTTTTCTCCCAAATCAACAAGTGTAAGTGATTTAAAAATGACATATTTTTAACTTGTAGGCTAGGTTTTGGTTTTGTGACATGTCATTTTCTTCTTGCAGGTCATCTATATGAGGTGGCATAGTATACACTATATCCCCACCCAAATGGTACGTCCCTTTCTCTATGTTTTTCATAAATTTGAGCCAATTTTTTACTTAAGATTCACTTGAGTCATGTTTTCTTCTTTGTCTTGCTAGTTTTGAATGAGTGACAAGAGATCATGGTGATGGTAGTATTTCTCAAACCTTGCACTAATAGTTAGCACTCCTTTCTATGTTTTCCTTGCTAGTCATATATTTTTGAAATTAAATTACATTGTATGTGATATTTTCTTGTATTTTTGTAGGTCCAAATGCAAGACAACAAGCAAGGTAAGTTCAAGTAAGTGTCGCAATCCCACATGCCTATTTCAGGAAGCAATACCTACTCAATCATGTAACTACTTGAAAATGGATAGGCATACATGGCAAGATTGATAATGACCTAATGGCCAACACATGACCCATGTGGTGTGATTAAAATATTCTCTCTAGTAATCCTAATTGATGGGAACGCCTAGTCATCTTGTAGGACCCTCTTTTTTCCTTCTACTTAATGTTTGTTGATCATTTGCCTAATGCTCATGTGCATTGTTGCCTTTGAAAGCCTAGTTTTTGACTCCTAATTGACAAAATCACCCCTTTTCAATCAAACGACACCAATAATTTTAGAATCATCTCAATGAATCTATTACTGTCAAAATAGGTGATTTTGTCATTTAAATTTATGCACACAAATTTCTACATGCAACCATTTTGGCACTATTTTTGTCTTAAGAACTCTTAGTCACTTGGTCATTAAATGCATCCAAGTAAAAGTTCAAAGTTGTGTCACACTTCAGGCCAACTTCTCAACATAAATAAATTTAAGTATTTCCAACTAAAAGTTAATTTTGGTGAAACATATGTTCTAACTAGATTCATTCTAGCTACACTAGATCTAGGCCACAACTTTTCCAACTGGAAGCATCCACTAAATACATATGTAGCATCACTTTGGAGCTAATTTACCAAAAACTGAGATTATTTGAAAAACTTGATGTTATAACATCTCCTACTCATGTAAATAATTATTTTTTTAAAAGTCTAAAAATACCCTTTTATAGTTCTATAAGTGTAGTTTGTAAAAATAATTTTTTTAAACATTTCAATTAGTTTTTATATTTTTTTTTCTATTTTTACTAGAAGTAGGTCATTAGCACCAAAATATAATGTTGATTGTCCTCTTAAGAAAAAATACTAAATTTTATTTTAAAAATTTGAAAAAAATATGATGCATTAGAGGAGAGATTTCATGTCGAGATGATACAATTTTTTTCTTATTTTGGATAAACAGTTAAGACAAAAGGTTATGTCCCATCAAAACAATTGTGTTTTCATTACATGCAACTTCTAAGATTTATTTAAAAATATATATTTATCAAAATGGGAAAAAAATAATCTATGCACTAAAGTTTAAAGTTATGAATACCTAAAAAAAATTGAAGGAAAAAAATAAAATTTACTATACAAAGTGCAACATCCCACTTAACCTTATTTTTTAGCATTTTATCAACAACTAAATTATAGTGTCAATTTTATTAAAAACTACATTCAAATTATTTTTTTTATTTTTAAAAAAAATACAAACATAAAATACACAAAAAATCTACATTTTATTAGGTTACATCATTTTAAAATTTTAAAACATATACATCACTTTGTAGTGATTCAAGTTAAAAAGTTAGATTAGTGTTGATCATTTCCTTTATAAAAGTGTGACACATCTTTGAACTTTCACCCATCCAACATGTCTAAACTCCACTCTCTTCCACTAATTTTGGATTCTAGAGCATTAATAGATTTGTTTTTATAATTTTGGAGGTCTTCTCTCCTAGTAAATTTGGAGCTTATTTAACATATGTTTATATTTTTGCACCAACAATAACTTATTTTATTTTTTACCATTGTCCAAGGAGAAAGGTACCATTGTTTTTGAGCTCTCCACAACTCCTATAGCAACATTTCTACAATTTTTCATTACCACATAGCCTCTAGGCCCTTCATTTGGTCATAGCTCCAACAAGATTTCAACCAACAACTCCCAAGCTCATCCTACAACAATAATCTTTTATCCTTGGTACTCTTTTACATTGATTTCTCTTATTTCTCCTACCATCAAAGTTGGGTCCCTAAGGACACAAACTGAACAACACACATCCTCAACATCTTGGATTGTTGGTATTCCAAGTATGGGATTTATTCACTTGTATTTGTGATTCTTTAGATTATTTCATTAATTGTAGAAGTAGAATAGTCTTTTTTATAGTAGATTAAATTAGTCACAATTCTTCTCTAGGTCTACAACACTTAGTTGTAGTTCCTTGGATTTAGAAAATAGAACAGTTAATTTCATTAGATAGTTTGATTTCCAAATCTCTATTTCATAACAACAACACACCCTTCTTGGAAATCAACAAAAATAAGCACTTACAATCAACAACCAACCATTCACTTTCAAACAAGCAATCACCAAATTGATCTAGAGAATAAATGGTCATGAAACAACAGAAATACATATTTATTTCCTATCATGATTAATAAATCGAGGTGTACTATTTAATCTTATTTTGTAAAAGTCATATTTAACAATAAGAGATTGAATATAACACTTTGGTTAATTCATTGTTCACTTATTATTATTATTTTTGAAGTGTGTTCTAAACAAAGGAAAAACAAAAGGAATAATTGTTGATTTTATGTTTAGTTCATTCATGTATTCAATTAAAGTTGTTCTAGTTACATGCAAATCATTGAAAAACATGAAAAGAGAAAAAATATTAGTTGCATACATATAAACTTTAGCATTAATTAATTAGATAAATTATTTGTATTTTGCTTCTAGATTCAACTATATAATACTTTTCATATCAACGTTTCAAAACAAACTCCATGATCCATCATCAGGATGCAGCAAGCTAGAGAAGAGAATGATCATTATTGCATCCTAATGATGGATCATGGAGTGTGATCGGAAACATTGGTGTAAAAAGGATTACATAGTTGAATCCAGAAGAAAAATACAAATCTAATATTATGGACTATGGAAATTTAATTTCTTTAATAGATAAATTGTTAATTATTTGCATATTGAAAATACATAAAAATACAAAAATATAAATTAGGTTTTTTTTAATTTGATTACATATTGTTTATTTTAGCACCTAGTTTAATTCATAATCTTTATTTTGTAAGTAATTGATACATCTAAGAACACAAAACTACAACATAGTAACTTAGGACCTTTCCAATTGAGTCAAGCATGCTCTAAAACTTAATCTTAATGACAACAAATTTAGCAAGCAAACATCCAACAAAGCCAAAATGAACCAAACCTTCAATGAATCATGATCAATCAAAAGCATCCCAACCAACACTTTAAGGAAATCCTTATTCATATCTTCTCTCTCTTAGTCATATTAAGTATATTCCACTAATGTGTCCTAGGATTAGAGAGCATTGGATAGAGGTCACCATGAGAGAGTTAAGGCAAACTCACCTCCTCCTAAACTCATCAAAGAGAACAAATCCAAGCTATGCAATAATCCTACCAACAAAATGATTGGCAACTAACCATTGAGTTAGTACACCTTGAATCTATATTTAAGATATAGGCTCTCTGTCTTGGTATCTTCCTTCAAAACACTCACCTATTTACTACCATACGAACAAAGATCACCATCCTACAAACAACCCCAACTATTCATACTACCATCACAACTCCACAACCAAATATCCCCATCCTCTAGAAAGCACTCCTTCCTTGTGAAGAGGGTAGCTCACATAATCCCCCACTATTACACTCGTTGTTGTCTTGTGAACACCAATAGTTAGTTTTCTTTGATCAATGTGAATCACATGCGAGCACGCCATTGATGAATCGCACATAGTAATGTTGAGTTAGATTTGACTGACACGAGGTATATTTTTCCTTTCTAACTTAGACTTTAATGTTAGCATACTCTTTGGAGTGGAGTTGTTAGTAGCCAAGGTTGAATTGTAACTAGGGTAAATGTAACCTAGGTCCACTGGATTTTTAGTCTCTTTAATCGTTGAACTATGATTGATCCAAAATAATTTTGATATCATAGTTGAAACCTTAAACCATATTGTATGAGTTCCTTAGGGCCACTCAAGATCCTCCACCAAAAAATCCTTTTAGTGACTTAGGCTTTTGATCACCCAAGTCTTGTGATATAACCATAATGAATCATAATGTCATGTCCATTATATTGGAAACAAGGTAAAGTAATTAGGTTATAATGTTTATAAATAAAACTAGACCAAGGTTGTTATCAGACTCAAGAAGGTTATTGCACTATTAGGTTGAGACTTTTGGCATGATGTCTAATATGAGTGTGTTTAGATGACCTAGGGGATTCACTTAATAAACCAATGACATAATTTTCATTCATAGGATACTAATAAACACCCCTAATTTCATTTCCACCCCTCAAATTTATATTTTTTATACCCCTTTACATACACTCGTATAATTAAAATACCCCCTATTTTCACCATCTATCCTATGTACCTTATTTTTGGTTACATTTTTATATCCCCTTATTATTTCTACCCTATCAACCAAGGGAAACACCCCATACCTATATCTAACTCAAAAATAGTTTTGATTTCCATCCCATACATTAAAACCTCAACATAGAAACCTAGATGAACTATTACAAATATGTCATCATATAGAAACCTTTGATGATTTAAGAACACTTATACATCTCAATCCCCAAGCCCTTGCCACATCAACTATATAGTAGATCCCTCTAATAACATATATCTCAATCATAGTGTACATATTAATCTAAATTATAATGGAAGGGTTTCAGAGATACTTAGTGATTCTTCTAGCCAGGGTCATGGCATTATCAAAAGGTGTTGAATAACTAGTTTTAGGAAACTTTTGCAGGATTTTATTGAACATGCATGACCTTGGTGTGACCATTATTTCTTTTATTAACTACATTAGAGTTGGGATTAAGTAGGCACCCTAGAATTATGAGGCTTTGCCACAATACAAGACTGTGGTGTAGAAAAAAGAGAGCTTCACAACCTTAGCAAGACCAACATAGTAAATAGAATTTCCTGTAATTGACCTATGTAAAGTGATCCATAGAGGATTTGGAATGCCACTTACAAACAACCCACCCCCTTCTAGACATACTTCCTAACCCCCAATACCTACATGTATTACATTAATTAAATTATCCCCTTTCACCCTAATACTAAAGTGATATATTAGGTCACATTTTTCTTATTTAAAAACCACCGATACGCATGCACATGATAAGGTATTGTTTTAGAGGTGTATCCCTTAGGTTAGACAATAGGCTAACATCACTAGTGGGCCCCATGTGCCACTTGCGTTGACTTACTCATATTAGGTCACTATGCTCGCTAAATCAAATTTTATTTTTTTCTTACAAATGGGTTGTTCCTTGTGTTTAGTTTTAGCCTTGAGGACCTTTTGACTTATGATGGAGTCTTACCACATGATAAACCTTGGTGTTTACTATTGACTCAACCTAAAGGCATATTTTAAGAGCCAATGTACCATGCATGACCGAGGACATGGAAAGCCTTGCAAGCAACAATGCGGATGGATCCTATAAGTAGGTAGCCATGTAGGTGAATCCTACAAGACAATCTCTGTGATTAGAGAGATGTTTACTTATTTATCCTAGGCTAACCCTAAATCTATTATGTGGGGGGTGAAAAGGGAGAGAAATTGTAGAAAGCAAATAAAGCATAAAAAATGCTTATGCCAAGTAGATATTGGCTTTACCACAAGATTAGAGCTTAATATCACTCGATGCAATAATCAACAAAAATAAATATGCATATAATAGTTAAATATGAACAAAGACTCACTAAGATAGTGACCTGATTCTTATTAAGTTCACTAATCAATTAACAATTACATGGATAAACTCCTGCTAAAATATACATAGAGGCTCCCATATGTAGTAGTATAGAGAGAGAAGATAGAGCTAACAAATCAAGCTTAAAATCTTAGTTGCAGTAGTAGAATCTATGAATTGAGTCTAATATCAAGCTCAATAACTGAGTTATCGAAAGTGCCATCTAACTTAAGAATGGGCACACAAGCATGTATTTATAGAAAAGAACACCCACCTCACAATAGTTTTCCCACCCAAAATACATTTGAATTTGAATTTAGTAAATGAAAAGACATCTCTAAATATTTCAGTGCTTTGAAGGTTCTTGTCAGTGGTTAAGCATAGTTGTGAGGTCCTTTGCTACTTGGTTCATGAATTCCACCACCCAATATTATATTATTGCTGCCCTGGTAGGTGAAACTTCTCTATCGAGTGTTGTACATTCATTGGTCATCAATGCTTAGGCTACCCTTTGTAGAAAATTTTAATTTTGGATGTGACAAAGCTTGTCGTTGTTACTCTAATGATATAGATCTTCCTTGGAAGCTACTAGGAAGCCGAAGGGAAGCCATGGGTGTCAAAATTGTGTCACTGAGATGTAGGATGGAGCAACTCTATGGAGTAATGGTCATGCATCCCATAGGCCATCAGATGAACTATTAGTGGTAGATCGGATGGTCCATACTGTTAGAAATGAAAGCAACACTACTTCAATGGAAATCTAATTCAAGATAAATTTCAGCAATCTTAAGTGTGCATTAACAATGGAGATTGTAACAAAACATAAAACCCACTATAGAAAATATGTCAAACATGAAGAACTCAACATAATGACACAGTGTTTACGTGGAGAAAACCCTTGCGGGTAAAAAACTCCACCAGGAAAGAGGCACAAGTTTGTATTAATCTCAACAAGATTGTACAATACATCAACTACACAACTCTCTCCACAAGTCTTCAATCCGACAGCATTCCGGTAGCACCTGAGTACCTAAAATCTATATTGCAGCAACAAATACATGGAAAATACTTATAGAAGCATTTTCCAACTCATCCTAGTTATTCACCTTCTCTCTCCAAAGATTCTCCAACCTGTAAACATTACTTACCATCTTACAAGCATCTTACACTTGTCAAAAAATAGTCATGCAAAGGTTGGGTGCCAAAGACTAAATCTGGCCTCTTACAACATCTTATGATGTGTCATAACTGTCATAGATTCCACAAAAGAGTATCTTTCCAAGATAGGAACCTTGGGCTAAATATAGCAAATATACAACTGACATATCCATCATATGCATCATAGAATCACAGAATCTTATGACAACTTGCAGCTGTCATAGATTCACTTACCAAACATTATGACAGTTGTCATAAATGCTAAATATAGTAGATTCCTCAAGGGAGCATGCCTACCCTCATTTACTTTGAGTTTTTACATTTGTCAACAGTAAAAGTCACTCCTTAATTACCTTTGGTTACTCTGAAATTACCCCTGCCAATGAAACTAATACATCTCCTCATGGATAATTACAAATTAGATATAATAAATGGAATAAATACAATATTGGGATTTACAAGGTTAATGGTACCTTATCCCAACATTCTCCCACTTGACATTATAAATTATAAATCAACCCATAGGAAATCAAATGAAAATAATCAGGCACTAGAAACAAGGCGCATGGCCTCTTTGCACCATACGAACTTCTTTGTGCTCACAGGCTTGGTCAATGAATCTATAACATTCTCCTAAGTGTCTATCTTCTTCAGCTCAATCTCTCCACTTGTAACCAACTCTCTAACAAAGTGATACTGAACATCAACATGCTTAGTCTGAGCATGATACATGGGATTCTTGGCCAAACAGATAGCACTCTGGCTATCACAACCAATCTGAATGATCATGTAATCAAATCCAATACATGTACACAGTCTCCTCAACCAAATTGCCTCCTTAGAGACATGAGTTGCAGCCATATACTCTACTTCTGTGGTGGAAAAAGTAACTGTGGGCTACCTCTTACTCATCCAACTCACTGCACCTCCAAACAGAGTAAACACATAGCCACTAGTGGGCCTTCAACTATCCAAGTCACTTGCCCAATCTGCATCAACAAAAACTTATATGTCCAAAGATTTATGAGCACTATTAGTACCAGAATAAACCAAAAAATGATCAGGAGTACCTACAAGATATTTAAACACCCTCTTTGCATAGTTCCAATGTTGTCTACCAGGGTTAGACATAAATCAACTCCCACTACTTGGGCAATATCTGGTCTAGTGCAAACCATTGCATACATCAAACTCCCTACAACACTACCATATGGCACATTAGACATATCCTCAATATCATCCTCAGTCTTTGGACACATATCTAATGAAAGCTTAGTACCAATGGGTAAAGGAACTCTAACTGGGTTACAGTACTGCAAACTAAAACTCTACAAAATAGTATTCACATACTTACTTTGTGATAACCAAAGCTTTCTGTTAACTCTGTCCCTCCTGATCTCCATTCCCAAAATATACCTTGCAACACCAAGATGCTTCATCTCAAATGCACCTGAAAGTTGGGCTTTAAGCTCACTAATCATACCCTTAGTATTGCTGAAAAACATGTCATCAACATACAAAGCAATAACTAGTATAGAATCATCAACACAATGAATGTAAACACAGTGATCCTCTTCGCTTCTAACAAAACCCAATTTCAAAACAAATGAGTCAAACTTTTGATACCACATTCTGGGGGACTGTTTCAGACCATAAAGAGACCTCTTTAACCTGCAAACCCAATGTTGTTTCCCTTTTACCTCAAAACCTGTAGGTTGTTGCATATAAATATCTACTTCAAGATCTCCATGCAAGAACGCAGTCTTAACATCCATTTGTTCAATCTCCCGATCATAAGCTGCAGCAATGGATAAAAGAAATCTAATAGAAGTCAATTTAGCAACAGGAGAGAATATCTCACCAAAATCAACTCCCTCTCTCTGGGAGTAGCCCTTGGCTAGCAATCTAGCCTTGTACTTCTCCAATCAACCGTCTGCTCCAAACTTCTTCTTGAAGACCCACTTACAACCTATGGCCTTTCTACCTTTGAGCAAATGAACAAGATCCCAAGTGCTACAAGAGTCTAAAGCCATCATCTCCTCCTGCATGGCTAATTGCCAAGATTCACTATCATCTGCAGAAATAGTTTCCCTGTAGGATCTAGGTTCATCGTTAGTACTCAATAAAGCATATACACAATGGAAATCTGGTGGGCTATACCTGTCAACTGGATTCCATTGTCTTGTGGATCTCCTCAAAGGTGGAGTAAGAGATTCTACTCATTCTTCTGCATGATCATCTGCACCAACTTCTTCTGTCACAACAGATTCATCTTCATCAGAACTACTCGAATCTTCTTCTTCTTCTTCACCCCCAATCCATCATTTTGTTCTTCCCGAGGTGCATCTTGCTACTCCAAATCAAAGTGCATCTTCTTTACCTTTTCTTCTTTTTATTTTGGCTGCTCAGGTTCAGAAATAGCTCTAAGTTCCCTGAAAATAACATCTCTCGAAAAGATAATCTTATGGGTTAGTGGATTCCAAAGCTTATAACCTTTGACATTATCACCATATCGAATGAATGTAAACTTTTCATCCTTTGGATCCAACTTAGATCTCTTTTCCTTAGGCACATGAACAAAATCCTCATAGGCAAAAAACCTTAAATGTGAAATAGAAGGTTTCTTACCTATCCACACTTCATAAGGTGTCGAATCAAGAGCCTTACAAGGAGATCTTTTTATCAAGTAGCAAGTAGTACACACAACCTCTACCCAAAAGCATTAATCCAACTGTGCATCACTAAGCATACTTCTGGCTCTTTCCATAATTGTTCAGTTTATCCTTTCTGCAACACCATTTTATTGTGGTGTATTCGGAGTTGTCTTTTGTCTAATTATACCTGCATGCTTGCAAAACTCATCAAATTCCTTAAAGAAATATTCCCCTCCATTGTCAGATCTTAATATTTTTATCTTTAAACCTGATTGGTTCTCTACTAAGACTTTGAATTCCTTAAACTTAATAAAAACGTCAAATTTAAATGTTTCATAAAATAAATCCATGTATATCTGGATACATCATCAATGAAGGTGACAAAATAATGAGATTTTCCAATAGATTCATTATCCACAGGTCCAAACACATCCGTATGAATAATTTCTAATTTCTCTTTTGCTCTATTGCTTCTTGAAGGAAATGATTTTTTGTTTTGTTTACCAAACACACAATGCTCACAGAAATCAAAGTGCTTATCAGAATAAGAGAAACCGTCCAACAATTCTTTATTCTTAATAGTTTTTAATACATTATTGCTTGTGTGGCCCAATCTACGGTGCCACAACATACATGTATTTTTAGCAGTGGCCTCAGATACAAGCTTAAACAAGTTCCTGAATCTCTTCCCTTTCGCTACCACCAAGTTCTCTCTCACCAATCTGCAGCCATGCTTGTCAAATGTCATATGCATTCCCAAATCATTTAACTTCAAAACTGAAATCAGATTTCTAGCTAATCCAGGAACATGCAAAACACCAGGGAGGGTTTTAGTCCTCCCATCACTGAAACACAACAATACCTTTCCTTTCTTGACAATCAAATATGAAGAGTTGTCACCAAGGTAGACATTACCTCCATCATATTCTTCATATGTGGAGAACCATTCCTTATGCGGGGTCATATGAAATGAGCATCCTGAGTCAACCAACCAGTTTTCATCAGAAACAAGATTACATACAGAAAGTAAAACTTCTTCACCTACATTCGAGGACTTATCTGAAGCACTCTCCCATTGTTTCTTGGGATTTTTGCACTCCTTTACATGTCCCCTTTACCATAGTTCCAACATTTAACTCTGTTCTTTTTACCAGGAGTCTTAGATCGGCCCTTGGACTTGTCCTTAGCCCCTTTCTGATCTCCTTTAGGTCCCCTTTCCTTAGACCTTCCCCTGACACTAAGAGCATCCCCTGAACTATCTGAACTCTTCTTCCTCAATTCCTGTGACAGTAGCACTGAAACAAGAGCATCCAACTTCAGATCTACAAGGTTAGTAGTGATAGCAAGGATAACATTCTCCCAAGACTTAGGTAAAGAACAAAGAAGTAAGATACGTTTATCTTCCTCACTAACCTCAACATCTACTGAATCAAGCTTACTCAATAACAAATTACAAGAATTTAAATGCTCTGCAACTGATTCACCTTCTCGCATTTTCATGGAAAACAATTTTCTTTTTAAATAAAGTTTATTTACCATACTCTTGGCTTGATAGATCTCACCCAACCGATTCCACAACTTGTGTGTGGTCTCCTCCTTTGCGACATTCAACAAGACAGAATCTGAAAGACACAATTGGATGGTTCCCCGTGCCTTCTTATCCAGTCTATCCCACTCATTTTGAGAGACATTGTCAGGTTTTTTCTCTTTTTGAATAGCCAAACACTGGTTTCTTTCTTCCAACAAATCTTCCATTTTCAGCTTCCACAACTCATACCCCATTCTGTTGAACTTCTCAATGTCCAATCGAGAGGTTGATGCAACGGTGGAGGCAACCATAATAACAACACAAGATCTGCAAAACAAACACAACCAAATCTCCCACTGTAGCTACATCTTCCACACTACTACCCAAGAGTCAAAGCTAGCCTAGATTTGATACCAAATGTTAGAAATGAAAGCAACACTACTTTAATGGAAATCTGATTCAAGATAAATTTTAGAAAATCTTAAGTGTGCATTAACAATGGACATTGTAACAAAACATAAAACCCACTACAAAAAAGATGTCAAACATGAAGAACTCAACACAATGACACAATGTTTATGTGGAGAAAACCCTTGCGGGTAAAAAACTCCACCAGGAAAGAGGCACAAGTTTGTATTAATCTCAACAAGATTGTACAATACATCAACTACACAACTCTCTCCACAAGTCTTCAATCTGACAGCATTCCGGCAGCACCTGAGTACCTAAAATCTATATTGCAATAACAAATACATGGAAAATACTTATAGAAACATTTTCTAACTCATCCTAGGTGTTCAGCTTGTCTCTCTTAAGATTCTCCAACCTGTAAATATTAATTATCATCTTATAAGCATCTTACACTTGTCCAAAAATAGTCATGCAAAGGTTGGGTGGCAAAGACTAAATCTGGCCTCTTACAACATCTTATGACATGTCATAACCATCATAGATTCCACAAAAGAGTATCTTTCCAAGATAGGAACCTTGGGCTAAATATAGCAAATATACAACTAACATATCTGTCATATGCATCATAGAATTACAAAATCTTATGACAACTTGCAGCTGTCATAGATTCACTTACCAAACATTATGATAGTTGTCATACATTCTAAATATAGTAGATTCCTCAAGGGAGCATGCCTACCCTCATTTACTTTGATTTTTTACATTTGCCAACAGTAAAAGTCACTTTGTAATTACCTCCGGTTACTCCGAAATTACCCCTGCCAGTGAAACTAGTGCATCTCCTCATGGATAATTACAAATTACATATAATAAATGGAATAAATACAATATTGGGATTTACAAGGTTAATGGCACCTTATCCCAACACATGCTAACTTTGGGAAAGTTCCTCCTTTACTTTTTGGGAATCCATAGGAGTGCACCACATGGCTCTAGTTAAGTCATAACCAACTTAACTGATAGAAGTGGGGCCCACCAATACTTATGTGTAGAGCACTTTTGCACTTTATTGAATGACCACACTACCACATGTTGTAATACCATCAATTTTCAACAAAAGCCTTATTTATCTCTTGTGAAAGTCATGGAAACCATTAGATTAGATCTAGCTTGGATCATCTAATAGTGCACATTTGTTGGGACAAAGAAAAGTTAGAACTGTATGAAGACATGTGAAGATATAAAATTATTGAGAGCAAGATGGAATGCTAATGTTGTGGGGCATTCTTATTGATCAAAATGTAAGGTGAGATGGATATGCCACCATAGTGAAAGATTCACTATAGTCTTGGTGACTCTCAAGGGTTCTTTCACTAGCAGAAGAAGAGAAAATAGAAGTTGATCCATTGGGCACAAAGTCACCATCAAAAATCAAAATTTTAAAATTTTAAAAAATTCAAAGAAGATACCTAACCCTTCAAAGATGGCTTAGAGAAACCATGAGCTTCCCCCATTCCTCGTCCTTGGGTAGGTTGATCTTCAACAAAAGTATGTACCTATACTCTAGCTCTAAAATATGTTCATATGAAATTTAATGTGTTTGCAAGTTGGTAGCCTATTCCAATGTCCCCAAATTAGCATTTGGATTTATTGCAACCAACATTTCATCCATTGTTGATGTGGGGAACATATCATTTAGCTTTGAGTCATCTAATCCTTTGCTTTTGATTTTCTCCTAGAATGCACTTGGAGAGAACACCTTATCATTTGAGTCTATTGGAGAGGGGAGGTTGGTCACCTTAATGGTCTACTTCAACTCTTCTTCCTTCTTTTTGAACTTTCTCTCTAGGTTAATGAGAGAGTAACCCACTACCTTAGTGTCGTCTTGCAAGAATTCAACCTTATCCTACACCCTAGCATCCTTGATGCTCACACTAGTTGCCTCCATCTAGTAGTTTGTGGTTTGCATTTAGCCTTTGTGTTTGTCTACCAAATGAATGCAATGGGGAAAATGGTAGGAATCTTGTGTAGGATCATACTTTCTATGCACTCATTTGGACTCTTCTTGGCCTTTCTCTTGGCCATCTTTTGTTGGGATGCAGTCTTTGTAAGCACTAAAATTACGCATAGTCTCCATGAGGACCCCATTATGACACATAATCCTTGTCACATACATGTAAGCATGAAAATAATGCCTTCTCAATAGCATTTCTCTTGGTAACAAGTGGGTTAAATGGTTTCTTCCTTTGTTTCCCCTTTGTCGTGCTATCCTTTTCCTTGCTTTCGACACTTGTCAATTTTCATTTTTTGTGCTTGTGACCTCATCCCTAAGCCTTGTATTCATCTATTTTTTGTAAATTGACCTTTCCCTAGTGTTTTTCATCTAACCCCACCCCTAGGAGCCCTCTAAGGAACCTCGCAAGCCATCTCCAACTTCTAGTTTTTAGTTATGTTCAACCAGGACAAATCTCCCTTCGGAGATTTGACTTTTGCAAGTGGAGATTTGGTTTTTTACCACCTTTCAACCTGTTTTTGGAGGCAGTTCACCTCTGAATCCCCTAACTAACAATCTCCAACCCCGCTTCCCAACCTAGGACCTCCCCTCTATGGGTCGCCCTCGGATGACTTGGACTGATGAAAACAGCAACCCATGGGCGACCCTGCCACCTTTTCTAGTCACGAAAAAACTTCAAGTTTGGATGCAAAAATGCTCCGTTTTCACTTATTTTTCTTCATGTTTGCATGTGTTTTTGGTGTAAACATAGAGTTAACTATTCCAAGCCCTCAAGCATGCATAATTAGCTCCTTTTGATCTAAACTTGTCACCTCTTAGACTCTTGATGACTCCATTTTTTCTTCTGTGATAGGTTATCATTGCTTCATCACTCCCTAATTAGCCCAGTTTACTATTTAATCTAATGAGTTAACTCTCCAATCAAGGGAGTTAATTTTTCAATCTCTCCCACCTTTCATGTGCCTTTCAAACCTATAAATACCCCCTCCCTCAAGCACAAAGGGAGGCAATTTCATTTGTGCATCCAAGCTTTGCAAGTTTTTGCTCTCCACATAGCATTCTTATGCTCACACAGGACTTGTGAGCCTTTTATTTCATTGTTGTTATGCCAATATTTTCTAAAATCTTCTCTTTACATCATTACACTGCTCATTTTGCAAGCCATAGTGCTCTTTAGCTTACATTGAGCTCATATTTCGAAGCTTTCTCAAGCTATTTTGCATCCCTTCCTCATTGTTGCAAAGAGGAGATCCCCGCTGCTGCAAGAGGATGAAGAGGTTGCCTACACAAGGATTCCTGAGGGTAGTGCAGGCTCATGCATCTCGCATTCCAGGTTCTTTAATGCTTTTTTTAATTGTGATAGTAATTAGTTAATCTAAATTTTCTCTTGGGAATAGTAAACGCATGTTACAATTTTCTTGATAGGATAAATAGAAATTGCATTGATAAATTAGTTTATTTCCAAGTTCTTTTGCATTATTAGATTAGTTTGTTCTTTCATTTTCTAGAATAATTAGATTCAAAATACCAAAAAAAAAAAACATAGATTAAGATTGCATTAGGTAAACACATTTAGAATTGCATTAATATTTAGATTAATTAAAAGCACTTTCTTTTCAAAAATCATAAAAAGAACAAAAACACTATCTTGCATGCATATAAGTTGCATACATATGAAAATAGAAAAACAACAAAAACATAGGCATAACATGAAGTTCATAAACCCTTGATTTCATCATGAGGTCAACCAAGGTCAAAACAAAGTGAAAACTCAAAGTAAACCCTCGGTTTCATCACGAGGTCAACACTAGTCAACGAAAGTCAACAAAGATCAACCAACGCAAAGCAAAGCAAAGCAAATTAAACCTTAGGTCATAAACCCTAAGTCAAATAGAAGTCAACTTGAGGTTAACTCTATCAACTCTCTCTGTTCAAGTTCACAAATGTGCCCTGGGCTCAGGGGTGAGTGGGTGAGGGCGATCCAAGAGGAGATCAAAGAATTGCATCCAAGGCCTCAACACGATCAATTAACAATCCAAGAACAACAACATAGGGTAAGGTTACTTCAAGCATACGTCATCATACAATGATTTGAAGAAAGACTCCAACTTGACAGAAACATAAATGAAAACAATCGACAACCCACTCAACATTGGAATATTTGGAATCCAAATAGGAGAACAATAACTAGTGACCCTTTGGGTCAAATAATTATCTCAACTACAATAGTCACTAAACACCATATACGAAACAACATCCAGGAAAGGCCCCAAGATTGGCCGACTACTCTTCATGAAGTCCATCTCTCAAGAGAGCAAGACCGCCCCCATGTCTCACCTCCTCTCAATTGGCTTCTACCATGAGAGCGAGAGTGACATGGAGGTTCACCCTATGGCAAGAAGAGGGTCATGTGTGCTCCATCAAAGCTAACTCGACCGCCTCGCACAACTGAGTCGTGTTTTTTGAGTGTACATATTTTGGTGAACCCAACATGAAATTACAAATCCTTCTAAGGACAAGTTGTTTGTGTTGCCACTTGCAAAATTTATTCATTCTTTCTCGGACGAACATCTTCATCGTCATCACCACTTTCATCTTCATTCTTTCCATCTTCTTCTTTGCTTGCTCCATTTATTCTGTGGTGTTTATGACACCCCCGAATATGACGGAACCAGATTTAAACTTAGGGAATATTCCCTCAAGGGAGCCTAAAACTCCCTCATTCAACAGGTATGTGCCACCTAATCCAAATGCACCAATCTCAAATTGTTAAACAATTATGAGGACTCAGATTACAAACACAACAGAAGAGAACCCGGACGTTCTCTATCATTTAACAATCCTGCATGGGAACACAACCCAGTAATTCAAGCTACACCTCATAAAGCAAGAAGAGTACAAGTGAGATCTAAGATCCATCACATGGACCAACCATCAACAATCAATTCAAGCACTCACTTGGATGATGAAGTAAGATGACTCGAAAGAAAGTTACAAGAATCCAAAGATGTTGAGGAGGCCTTAAGAGTCTCTTTATGAGAAGAGAAACATGAGAATGCTATGTGAGAAGAAGCATTGAATCACGACAACATGCGAAATGAGATCCCTAGAAATGAGGAAGTGTCGAGAGGCCCTACACCCACATATCTCATTGCAACATTAGTGCAAAGAATTAGGACTCTAGAAGCATAACAACACATCCTAGAGAGAAGGCAAAAGTCTTAAGAAAATATTAGAGTTGAACAAGACCAGGGGCATCTCATAATCCCCCTTATCTTAACTACTACTCATGAAATAGGAGTAATGACACATTCCCAAACAAGAATCCTTTGATTCAAAATGCTCAAATAGTGCAAGGAAGTCAAGCAAACCAATCTATGGCAATGGGCTATTAAAGTCCACCCATGGGGTTGATGGTGTCAACTCCACAATTGCAAAGTGCCTTTTTAGGGACATATTTAGAATATTTGAAAGAGCCACTCAACATGGCCATAAGAATTGTGGCATTACCAAGCCCTTTTCCAAATCTCCCAAAGTTTAAAGGAGAAGGGGATCCTAATTCACACATCAAGGCTTATACAACTCCTATAAGAGAACTCCTCCCCTGGCATGGAGTCGTCGTAAAAATATTTCCAAAGACATTAGAAGGGATAGCCCTAGATTGGTACTACCATCTGCCAGAGGCTTCAATACAATCGTTTAGATAATTAATAAGAGAGTTTGTCATAGCTTTTCACATGAACATGTTGCAAGTATGTGCCTAATTGGTGTTGTCATTGATGTCAACATATCCTTGTTGTCATTAGTGTCAACTGTATCTTATTCTATTACTTGTTTAAGAGACTTGTATGTTGAGGATATTGAGAAAATTAGCCTCTCCGGAAGAAACAAGTGAGTTACAGAGAAGTGCAGTACAGACAGTGAGTTGTATGCTGAAGAACAGTCTGGTAAACTGATCCACATTTATTTCTGCTTGAAGATCATGGTCTGCGAATTGGAAGTAAGTTAGAGGTATGTCTGAGGATGCTACATTCTAGGTTTGAGCCATCCGCATGAAGATCTAAGTGAGTTGTATTCACCAGAGTGAAACCTGCTTTTTCTGTAAGTTCAGTTGAGACAGGAAGAAAGTATTCTGCTCCGCATTCCTCTGCAATAAAGTATTTTTCTTTACGGATCTAGAGGGAAGTCTGGGATGATGATAAGTGCCTACAGTTGCAATGTTTCATGGTTTGGTGATCCGCAAGCTATCTTTCTTTTATGACAGTTGAAGACGGTGAAGTTCATGTGTTTTGGTGAGAAGATTCCTATGGATAAAGTGGTTAAGGTTCGTGTGGTTTCTCCTGATGATTATAGCATGCTTGTGGATGTCTCCTAATCATGTTCCTATCTAGACTTTGGTCCACATTAAGAAATTGAGATGGTGTGTGAAGATTGTTCCCAGATAATGTAGTGTGTAACCAGTCTTGGTCGGCCTAGTTAATCCCAGTGATTGCGGAGATCTCTGGGAGATTGTGGAAGCATGTTGTGGCATGGAAGATCATGTTTGAGTCTTGGCTAAGGCATCGTGTGATCCGCATTTCATTCCCTTTGCATGATGTTGCAATAGGTCAGGACCTATTTTGTAAATGTTTGTAATACCGACCTTGGAGATTGTTCCAATGGTTGATGATTGTGATGCCGACCTTGATGATCATTCCAAGGTTGATGTAGTGTATAAATACTTGTAGCTGAGTCATGGAAAAAGTGTCCTTGAGCAAAAATGAAAAGATATTAAGGGTCCATAGGCAGAGCAGAGAAGAGGTAGAGGAAAGCAGAGGAAGAGCAGAGCAGAGGAAGAGCAGAGCAGAGGAATTGTTATTCACAATACAAAAAGGTGTTGATCATGGCAGTGAGTCTAGAAGTAAGCCACCAGTAGGGTTTAACAGCCCTTATTGCAATCTTGCTAGGTTTAGGGTTGAGGCAGTGAGCCTACTAGACCTAGTTGTTCTTCATGGCAGTAAGCCAGTATATTTAGGCCCATGGAGTGACCAAGCCTGAACATCATTATTTCAAGATTGCAATATATATTGAGAGTTAATCCTATCTATGGTTTTTCCCCACCTTGGGGTTTTCCACATAAATCTGGTGTCTCTTGTGTTTGATGTTGTATCTGTGGTTAAGTTTTTAATTTCATGCACTCATGGTTAAATCATAATAATTGTGGATAAGTGATGAATGTTTAAATTATAGAAAGTGTTTAAGGTTTTGTGACAACTGATTCACCCCCCCTCTCAGTTGTCTAGCGCATATCAATAGGACAAACTCGTAAAGATAGGAATTTAGGAATTTATTACAATGAAGCAAGAACCCAATGAGTTAGTGGCCCATTTCGTCACTCGATGGAGACAAGTTCTCTACTATTCTACAAGTGCTCTAAATATGGATAATCATGAATTATGTGATCTCTTCTTGCATGCTTTGAATATAGATACAAGAGAAGAAGTTTATAAATTACCCTACAAGTCTTATGAAGAGGCTTTGGAAAGTGCCTTACAGATCAACCAAGCTGCCATCGATAATGGCCGAAGAACTTATAGGTCAAATGGTCTATTAGTAAATGATGATAGTGGAAACAATATGCCTATTATCAAAATTCTCAAGAATAATAGAAATGCGACTACAGATGGGGTAACAGATCAACCCCTAGTTTAAAAAGTAAGGGACGACTACAATAGGAGAGATTATTATCCCACAAACGTCAACGCAATAGATCATCCTCAAAACAACACCTATTATTTGAGAGATATTTATCAACCATGGAATCAAAATAGTAATGCAAATGATGATAGATATGAAAGACCTCCCTTCGAATACAATTAATTTTTTTCCTTCCATAGGACTAAGGGTCACAACATGGAGTCTTGTAGAGAATACAATAGGTTCATTACAAGGTTGTCGGAAGATCAACAACAGTTATTCATAGAAATCTTCTTGAACTCACAAGAGGTCATGCTGAATAATAGCAAAGGACCAAAACAAACACAAATTCTAATAGCTCCGCAAAACGCAGACATGAAAATTATCAAGATCCATTTCCTACGCATAGAAATACAGAAACAACTGATCAAAACAATGCAACCAAAAGTGTTAATGTGAATATACCTATACAACTAGGACCGAAGGGAGAGTCTAGGATCTTAGGACTAGTCGAAATACTGCATGATGAAGAAGAAGAAGATCTCAATAATGTGCAAAATGAAATTCACAAGAGTACGATCTCGGTAGTGGAACCAATACAGACACCGATTGCACCCTATGCATTAATCAAATATTTAAAGAAAATGTATGCCCACATCTCATTCATTGACCTTCTCAAAAACTCCCCTTTGTACTACTCTATGCTCTTGAAAGCAATAGGATTGAAGTACTTCGACCAAATCACACCGCATCCTAGTGAATAGATCAACCATGTAGACTTCGATGTAAACTCACCTAACTCTGAATTAAAAGACCCAAGGTTTTTCTTCAACCTAAAACAAATGCCTTTCGAGGTAGAGTTGACCAAGAAGGGAGATCCTACATTATACTTATAGGTGTGGATTTATGACACATGTATAAAGAGAACACTAATCAACGATGGAGCGACAGTGAATATAGTCCCATTTTCTCTTTTAGAGAGGATGGGTTATGGTCACGCCAACATCACCGCATCTCGACACATTAGGTGGATATGACAATCTAAAGGCTGCAACTATAGGTAAAATCACACTCCTAGTATCATTGGGAGTAAAAACTATCCCAACCATGTTTTACGTAATTGATAAGGATACGTGGTATAATCTTCTCCTTGGAAGACCTTAGATACACATGACGAAAGTTGTGTTATCCACCGTATTCCAAGTTTGATTTTTACACCTTGGAAAGGTTTATATCACGAAAGGGGATCTAGAACCGTTTAGTATGATAAATTCCAACATGACCAATAAAGAAATTGGAATCCCCATCAATTAAGAGCTTCCAACAAACAAGATTTATGTTCCTAGTCTGACACCACAATCAATATGTATTAGGAGGATATAATTTTTAGCAAAAATAGTAAACAATGCGGAAATGAAACCACCAGAAAACAAGACACCGACAAAACAAAAAGAGATTGTCCCCAAAGAAACAACAACTAAAATCATGGAGTTGTTAGAGGACGAACCCCTTCATTTTCCTCTAGAAATTCTCATGATGAATGTAGAACTAGCTTATAAGGTTTTTCCCTCCATAGGAGAAAAGCCTCACCGAACTGAAGGATCAGAATTTGAAACAGTTGCACTAGACTTAAGAAATGTGGACCCACATGCTTTCTTAGATGTCGAAGAAGACCCAGTAGAAAGCTACACTCCATTAACACCACCAAGCGAATCATATGTTCCCGAAACATAAGAAGAGAGTGAATCCTACGAACCACTCACACCTTCAGGGGATTCATATAGGCCAATGATGCAATTAGAGGAAGTGAACTCTATAGATAACAAATCAGTGAATGTGCTAGGAAACCTCTCGAGGGTGTTCATAGTTTCTCAACCCCAAGCACCATATACCACTTCTACTTCGGTGCAATCAAATGAATTTGATGAACGGGAAGCAAACCTAGTGTAGATTGAGATGGTTGAGAGAATCTCGAATGAAGATGAGGAAAGTAAGGGAACATTCCATAAGGAGTGGAAGATGTGAGTAACAATGGGGACAAACGATACTTTCATTTTTGAGTTATCAGAAAGTTACATAGGATATTCAATAGATTTGAGACCTAAGCCCAATGGAAAGATGAGTATAATCTTTGTTCCTCCTGATGAGCAAAGGGAACCTCAAACCCCCTTTGAGTTATTCCAATTTCTCTAGAGAATTCAAGATCAACTAGAGGTGAAGATTTACATGCAAGACAATTTTGATGTGCTTATGGAATTATTGATATGCGATGGAGTCTTGTACTAGACTCCCCTACACTAGCAGGATTTTCAAGATTTACTTCATCTCACTTTACCAAAGGAAGTCTTAGAATTAGGAGTGCCAGAACAAAGCAATCTCACGGGACCTTACAGAATAGGAGAGCTTGTCTTGAGAAGAGGTAGCATGAAGAATAAGAAACGTAGACAAAAAAGGAAATTTCTAGAAGATTGGAAAGGTCCTTACATGATTAAAGAAGATGTCGATAATGGTGCTTATCTCTTGTGTACAATGGAAGGTGAGGAATTTGGTGAAACAGTCAATGCATTTCACCTTAAAATGTATTATGTCTAAAACCATAAAAAGCATAAAATAAAATAAAAATTGAAAAAAATCAAATATTCTAAAAATACAAAAAAATTACAAAACCTCAAAAAGATCAAAATTTGTTTATTGCCTTTCTGCATCATTTTGTCCATCTTACATTTTAGTGAGTGACTTGCTCTTGTATCATTTTCATTTCAGTAAGGAGTCTAAGGTTGTCTAGGTGTGGTGTGATCCTTTTAGTTTGTGAGATCCCTTATCTTCACAGTCGACATTTTCCCCTTTCATTCCCAGTGATTCTAAGCAAGGCCTAGCTCTTAGCTTTACACTAATCTCGATCTTAATGATTCAGGATGTTGAGTCTAAGCAAAGTCAGTATTCAAACCCACGATGTTCAAAGGAAGCTTACAAGTAGACCTTCCCCATTCTCCCCTAGTAGAAAGGAAGTCTGACTGGACTATGAAAAATTTTGGTGGCGCTAAGCCCCTTATCTTTCTTGGCCAAAAATGTCGGGAGGATCAAAGCTCTGAAGGAAGTCATCTAAAATATGAGTGAATAAAAAATGAGCTATCAAAAAATAAGAGTGATGAGAAAAGTGAGAATAGAGAGATCAAAGTTGTTGCATATCCAAAATTACTCAAAAAGATCAAAAACATTCATTTCCATACAAATCAAAATATCAAAAAAATGAGAAAATCAAGTGAGGCATTGCAAAAATACAAAAAAAGAGAGAAAAAGAAAAAAAAAAGAGTTACAAAAAAAGGAGTGATGGAGAGAAGATTGATGAATGTTTGTACCCTTGGGTGGAGATAAATCTAAGCTCAAAGCTTCAAGGGTGACATTCTACTAGAGGAAGTGAGAGAGAAAGGTGCAAAGCACACACACGCACTAGCTGAGCAAAGCCAACAATCTAGTAGTCTTTAGGATCATTTTTACTTAGGGACCCTTGTTATTTCCCATTTTCCTTCATCCCAAGTCTACCTTGCTTTCCATCTATGATCTAAGTCTAGAGAGCATCAATAAAATTTGTTGCTCATATAAGTTGAAAGCTTATCAAATTGTCTTATCTAGATAAGGATCAATGTTTAGCCTCTAGCAAAGCCTCCAATTCAGAAACACTCCATCTCCTCCCCATTCCCACTTGAGTTCTAAAAATCCTATCTGACAAAATTAAAAAGGTCTCCTACACCAGAGTAATCCACAATCCCCTGAATTGAAAATCATATTAAAGAGCAATCATAATGTTTGTTCTATGATGCATTCATATCAAAGTCAGAAAAAGAAATCCAAAGCAATAAAGTCAATGTCATAATTCATGGCATTTCTTAGAATTAGAAAAGTATTCTTGCATTGTTTGTCCTTGTATTTCATATCGTCCTTCACTTTCATATATATATATTGTAAAAAAAGAGCTAAAAACATATCATGTTCATCATGTTTACATTCTTAGAGTTAAGGGTCTAAACAAACAAAAGCTCTGAAACTTCTAAAGAACACAAGTGATAACCATTCAAATGACATTTGTGATCATAAAAGGATGATTTTATAGATATATCAAAAGTTCAAAGTGTTACAACAGGACACAAGAGCTTAAGAAAAATGTTCTCATGAGAAGTAAGTCTCCCCATGCAAGGGGGCATGATAGGAAAAACAAATGGACAGAAATATCAAGGAAGGTTTGGTCCAGCCAAACCATCAGGGCTCCTACTCCTCTGCCTCTAAAGTATAGTAGGATCTCCACAAGATCTATGAGAATGAGAAGCCCTGCTACAAGCCTGAGAATGTGAAGTCCCTGTTGTGCTATCATGTGAATCATAACATCAAATCCTGAGATGAATCATCTCTCAGAGGATAGCATTCTCACCCCTGAGAGTGTGAATCTCTGCTTTCAAAGTGGCATTCTCCCGACAACCATGATAGATAGGAGAAAATATATCCATATGTTGACCAGCCCTAGCAGGCACTCCAGGATTAATGAGAAGTTGCTCTCATGAGAGACCAGTAAAAGGACCAACCAAGTCAACAAAAGTGTCATGAACAAAGGTCCTCCACTCCTAAAAGTTACCTAAAAGATGAAACAAAAAGGAGTGTTAATTCAAGGGTCAAATAAGAGGATACAACGTAAGGTAAGAAATTAAATAAGCTTAACAGACTGCCATGTGGGATCAATGCACCTCATATCATCATCTAAAAAAGGAGTAGGATAGGAAGAAGTGGCTCTAGGCACCTCCTCCTCGTCTAGATCAACCTCCTGATCATCTCCAATTGAGCCATCGTCAGACTGATCATCCCTCTCAGGGTCGTAGTCCTCGTCCGTAGAATCAGTATCCTCTAGAACAATGAGTCCTTGGGAGGGCGCTCCTCTCCCTCTCCCCTGTCCAACTCTCAAGGTCTTAGGAGTTTTGGTAATAGAAACCCAGGGAGTCAAAGGAGCCCAGACAATGGGCCTCTGGCCAACCTCACCCATCTCCTAGATAGATCTATGGCAGGTAGGAATTGGGGTAATTCCTCTAGAAAGTCACCTCCTAGTTGTTGAAGGACTCGCTCAATACGATGAGTCTCGACAAACTCGTTGCAGTCAGAAATCTTAGTAACACTATGACAATAATCTCAAATCTGTCCATCATGAAGCCAAGTGCCCTCCATGTCAACGTAAGGATCAAAAATCATGTTTGCATCAATAAGAATGGCCACCGCATGCAATGAAGCATCAAAATGACCAACCCAAGCCCATCTACTAGCTCTCAGGAGTCTACGATCAGGAAGTGGCATCTCCTTTTGATATGTCCTGATGTGCTCATAAATCCATGCCATGATTAGAGTGGAGTGGCTGAAAGCAAATGCCCCACGACGAGAAATACTATAGAAATCACAATAGACCATAGCCAGGATATCAACACCCCATGCAAAAATAGTACCCTGCTTTATGCACTAAATAATGGGTGCCCAACACCATCTACGATGAGTTGAGGCCTTGTCTCCTAACAACCTTGATGAAATCAAGCAATAAAGGTATTTCCTCAAGAGAGGAATGCGAAGCTGAGGTACTGATGTGAGCCGAACTTCTGTTTGCTCCTCAGGATGAGTCACACCTATGATCGAAGCCTAGGATGCCTTATCCTCAATAGACTCACTGGTAGGAAGAACAAGAGGATGTCTTCTCACAGGGACTCGTAGGATGTGGTAGACATCGTACAATGTGATAGTGCACTCCCCTGAGACTTGGGGAAACCTAAAGTTGTTCCTATCGGCATCCCAATAAGTCAGGATATCACAACAAATGTGGGAAATAGGGTGAACAACAAGAATCTGACAACTCCTCTCTAAGAATGCCCTCTCTAGGACATCAAGATCACTAGGAGATAGAGCATCGTACATCTCGAATAACCACAATTGGTCACGGTTTACATTCCAGTGAATGTGCATGTCCTGTCATCAGAAAAGAACTTTCATTTGATCCCATCAAACTCAGAAAATCTAAAAAAACCATATAAATTGCAAAAATTTCACAAAAAAAGCATATAAAACCTAGAAAAATTCAATAAATTAACAAAATTAGTGTTCAAATTAGACCAAAATGGAGTGCCATAAATGTCAGAAAACATCAAATTTCAAGCAAAATCTAATTGGCTGGGTTTCCCCTTTTAGCAATACAGATCTCCCTCAGGCCACCTAGATGTAAAGTCAAAACTTGCTCAGGCGACCCTGTTACACAGTCAAATATCCCCCGGGCGATTTGGACTAGAAAAAGGGTTGACCTAGTTTTTCCTTCCCTCATGTCAAAACACTCTAAAAATGCAAACTTCGAGCGATTTCAACAAACGAAAGACTGATCCTACTCTAAATGACAAGACTAACACAATGCAACAAGAAAAATTGACAAAAATAGACAAATTCATGAGATTTTTCACAAAAAGAAAACTAGGGTTTAGAGGAGGGTGTTTTGCTAATTGTGTACCTGATTCTCAGTGGCAAAAGAAGTAGTATCCATCTTAGCGATCCCCTCGACAATATCTTTCCAATGAATACTCGCATGACTGATTATGTCAGCGTTTCATTCCATTCACTCTGATTTCTCCACTCTTTTCCTCTCTTAGCTTAGTTTGTTTTATGCATTTTAAAATAGTTGTTTCTTTTATGCATCTTTTGTGCTCTCAGTTTGCATGCTTTCATCCCTACAGGTCTCCTCGACAAAAGCAAACAACTAGGCGAATTCACAAATCTATGGTATGTTTGATCATTTCAGTTTTCATTACTTATCTTGATATATTTAAAATGTCAAACTAATGCTAGTTATTGTAGGTACAATTGTGAGAAAACGATAATAGGTAAGGCCTATTTCGGGAATGGTACCTACCCTTCATGTAGACTACCGTCCCCGAGGGGGCAAATATGTAAGCACTAAAATCATGCACAATCTCCACGAGGACCCCATGATGACTCATAATCCTTGTCACATACATGTAAGCATGAAAATAATGCCCTCTCAATAGCGCTTCTCTTGGCAACAAGTGGGTTTTGGTTTCTTCCCTTGTTTCCCCTTAGTCATGCTGTCCTTTCCCTCGTTTTCGACACTTTTCAACACTTGTTAATTTTCATTTTTTGTGCTTGTGGCTTCGTCCCTAACCCTTTTATTCATCTATTTGTCATAAATTGACCTTTCCTTAGTGTTTTTTATCCAACCCCACCCCTAGGAGCCCTCTAAGGAACCTCCCAAGCCATCTCCAACTTTCAGGTTTTAGTTATGTTCAACTAGGACAAATCTCCCCCTATTATTTTAGGATCTCCCCCAGGAGATTTAACTTTTGCAAGTGGAAATTTGGTTTTTGACCACCTTTTGACCTATTTCCGGAGGCAATTCACCTCTAAATCCCTTAACTAACAATCTTCAACCCCGCTTCTCAACCCAGGACCTCCCCTCTATAGGTTGCCCTTGGTTCACCTTCGGGTGACTTGGACTGGTGAAAGGCGCAACCCATGGGCGACCTTGCAGTCTTTTCCAGTCGTGGAAAAACTTTGAGTTTGAACGCGAAAAAGCTTCATTTGACTTGTTTTTCTTCCTGTTTGCATGAGTTTTTGGTCTAAACATAGAGTTAACTATTCCAAGCCTTCAAGCATGCATAATTATCTCCTTTTGATCTAAATCTGTCACCTCTTGGACTCTTCATGACTCCATTTTTGCTTTTCTGATAAGCTATCTTTGCTTCATCACTCCCTAATTAGCCCAGTTCACTATCTAATCTAATGAGTTAACTATCCAATCAAGGGAGTTAACTCTTCAATCTCTCCCAACTTTCATGTGCCTTTCAAACCTATAAATACCCCCTCCCTCAAGCACAAAGGGAGGTAATTTCATTTGTGCCAAGCTTTGCAATTTTTTGCTCTCCACATACCATTCTTATGCTCACACACGACTTATGAGCCTTTTATTTCATTTTTGTTATGCCGGTCTTTGCTAAAAGCTTCTCTTTGTGTCATTACACTGCTCATTTTGCAAGCCATAGTGCTCTTTAGCTTACATTGAGATCATATTTTGAAGCTTTGTCAAGCTATTTTGCATCCCTTCCCCATTGTTGCCAAGAGGATATCCCTGCTGCTACAAGAGGACGAAGAGGTTGCCTATACAAGGATTCCTTAGGGTAGTGGAGGCTCATGCGTCTCGCATTCTAGGTTCTTTAATGCTTTTTTTAATTGTGATAGTAATTAGTTAATCTAAATTTGCTCTTGGGAATAGTAAATTCATGTTACAATTTCCTTGATAGGATAAATAGAAATTGAATTGATAAATTAGTTTATTTCCAAGTTCCTTTGCATTCTTAGATTAGTTTGTTCTTTAATTTTCTAGAATAATTAGATTCAAAATACCAAAAAAAAAGACAAAAACATAGATTAAGATTGCATTAGGTAAACACATTTAGAATTGCATTCATATTTAGATTAATTAAAAGCACTTTCTTTTTGAAAATCATAAAAAGAACAAAAACACTATCTTGCATACATACTAAAATAGAAAAACAACAAAAACATAGGCATAACACGAAGTTCATAAACTCTTGATTTCATCACAAGGTCAAAACAAAGTGAAAACTCAAAGTAAGCCCTTGATTTCATCACGAGGTCAACACTAGTCAACACTAGTCAACCAAAGTCAACAAAGATCAACCAACACAAAGCAAAGTAAATTAAACCTTAGGTCATAAACCCTAAGTCAAACACAAGTCAACTCAAGGTTAACTCTACCAACTCTCTCTATTCAGGTTCACGAATGTGCCCTGGGCTTAGGGGTGAGTGGGTGAGGGTGATCCAAGATGAGATCAAAGAATTGTATCCAAGGCCTCAACATGATCAATTAACAATCCAAGAATAACAACATAGGCTAAGGTTACTTCAAACACACGTCATCATACAATGATTTGAAGAAAGAGTCCAACTTGACAGAAACATAAACAAAAGCAATCAACAACCCACTCAAAGTTGGAATATTCGAAATCCAAATAGGAGAACAATAACTAGTGACCCTTCGAGTCAAATAATTATCTCAACTACAACGATTACTGAACACCATATATGAAACAACATCCGGGATAGGCCCCAGGACTGACTGACCACTCTTCACGAAGTCCAGCTCTCAAGTGAGCAGGACCGCCCCCGTGTCTCACCTCCTCTCGAATGGCTTCTACTACGAGAGCGAGAGTGATGTGGAGGTTTGCCCCATGGCAAGAAGAGGGTCATGTGTGCTCCATCAAAGTTGACTCAACCACTCCACGCAACTGAGTCATGTTTTTTAGTGTACAATCTTTATCTTCACCATTTACTCTTGGTACATAGTCGGATCCCATGTTATTTTTATTTCTTGTGACAATTAGGTAGCCTCTGGGGAAAGTGTGGGAGTGGATGGGGTTACCTATTGTGTAGTTGGGGATGGGGCAAGTGTTTAGGGAATGAGAAATGACATAGCCTAGGATGAAATGGGGATGGTTGTGATTTTTGTGAATCAAATGGGTGTTGGAATGGCAAGGTAGATGTTTGAAATGTTGGGAGTTGATATCATCCAGTTGGTGGAAATTGGCCTACAAGGGTGAGGTATTAGGGATAATAGTAGGGGGAATAGAGGTATTGTGGGGGTGATTGTATCAATCATTACTGCATAGAGACTTGGGGTGCAATTGTAGTGGGAACATGGGGTGGTGAGAATGGAGGGAAGGAGGCAATTAGGTGTATGGGGAAGTTGGCATGGTGGTGGTATGAGGGGGTGAAGAGATTCTTCTTTGGGGGGACGAAGGGGTGATGATTGAGACATAGAATGGGGTATGGTCAGGGGAGAAACTAATGTGATAAGGGAAGGGGAAGGAGGAAAAGAAGAGATAGAAAAAAGGGAAAGAAGCATACTTATAATAGGAGTCGCAAGTTATTGTTTTTGTGTGCCTATAATATAGAAAATTACGTACCCTCAAAATTTCACATTGTGTTCTAACCCACTTTGGTATCCACTTCTATAACATGTTTCTACGGCCACTTGAGCCTAACCTTGGCCTATTTTCCCATTCACCAATGTTTTCCAAATTTCATATCACATTATTATCTTTTTTGTTATGCTGGGAACATGTGCCAAAATCCAGATGATTTTCCTAAGACATGAGCACAATGCACTAGCATCCCAAAGATTCCAAAATTTCAAACTATTATTTTCCCACTTAGCCACTTGATTTTTTAGTGATAACACTCATCTGGCAATGAAATGGCCTCTACAAGCATGCTGACCCTTAGATTCTCTCTTTCTCCAATATATAATCTCATTTTGAAATCTTTTCATCTTCTTCTTGGACTCATTTTTCAGAAAAGATTTGCACTCACAAAAGAGCTCTCTCTATTACTGGTATTTGGTGCTATCCTTGGGTTGAAGCATTCTCTTTCTCAGCTCCTATTGAATTTACTTCTACAGCTTGGTCATTGTGGATGCTCTCATAAGGGATTAACATTGGTTGCACATTGATTTGACCCTCAAGGAGCTTACAACCTCCTCCATTGCCTCAAGCTTGGTAACATTATTTTATTGTGAAGAAATAGTGTTATTATCTTATTTATTACATCTTCCATTATCTCTATTTTGGAAAACTTGTGGTGTAGTCCACCACCTCACTTTCCTTTACACACACTAGGGTATTCTTCCCCATAAACCAGGGTTGATAAGTTTATAGCTTTTTATTGTTGTCATTACTGTTATTTTCCTAAACACGCTTAGGAGATAAGAGCACACACTTATTTTCAATCTTTTCTATAGTGGTTGTTTGTGAAAGTCGAAATACCAACATAGGGGTTTGACCTGAAGACAAGCTCCCAAATAGGCCTAACAAATTTTCTTTGGTCTTTGTATTTGCGGGCATTTTAAGAGATTCAATCACACAGAGGTTTGCTTGTCTCTTTTATTTCATTTATACATTTATGTTCATCATTTTTGTCATTCAAATTAGTTGATTTAATGTGTTATGCAATAGATTTTATTATTTGGTACGTTGTTGGGTCTCTTTTATGGTTTTTAATGCAGGATGGATAACCTATTAGACGAAATAGAGAAACATGTAGAAGATTCCTTTCATTTTCTTATCATACAAATAATAGCGCAATGCGTAGATGTCTATGCGACACACTTGCATCCTAGGCTAAGGCTTCCCCCTTCTGGTGCTAGGTGTCTCTCTCACCCCTATTTTCACTTCTAAAATTATTTTTGTGATTTAGTAAATTGTTTTTTAGAAATTGTAAGTTTGTCATTGTTCCTTTATGCTTTAGCCTAGTCAAAATAGTCATTTTCTAAGTCTAAGGAAACCATAGGGTTTGGCTAGAGTTATATGGCTCTTCCTACTTGGATATAAGTGATATACTCTTCTTTTGAAGCTAGTTAGATCCTAATGTAATATCCATGAAAATTGTTCTAATTAGAAAGGATAGACATTTTTATTAGATTAAAATTTCCATATTATAGTGCCACCAGTTGTTGTCTACACCTTGGCCTCCTTTATTTCTTCTCAGCCTTCTTCTTGGTAGGTTGGTGTCCTTTCTCTAGATTTCTCCTTTTGTGTTCCCCCAAGTGATCATCACCTCCCATGGATGCCTAGAATAATCTCTATTTAGTTGTGCTAGATCTTTAGGAGGATGCCCCCGCAACCTTAATCCATCCTTAGGTTCTAGGGGACCTTGATGTGTGGCTTGAGGTTGTCTATCTTGAGATCACCTAAGTGATGCTAATACCTTCCACTACTTTATATGTTGTCTCCCAAGATATAGATATCTCTATCTACTACTAGGAGTGAATCTTAGTGCACATGGATGATTGAGATGGTCTTGTGCCACTAGTAGATGGTAAATGTTGTTGTGCATTCTCTGCCCTAGCAATTTGGGTGGCAGGTGCATCTAACTCTATTTTTTCTTCCTCTAAAGAGAGGACCTCCAAGTGATGTTTGCTTCATTTTGGAATGTGGGAAGATGTTAGATTGGCATGCACCTTATCACATGTCATATCCTAGATGTCATCCTTAGGGATGTCACTAGGCTTCTCCTTTGTGTGGCCTATCTCCTAGGAACTTCCACTAGGCTACGATCTTTTCCTTACTCCATTTCTCCCACCTGGGAGTAGGCACCTAATCATTGATTATTTTTGGGTCATATTCCTTCGCTTCCATATAAAAGGTCTCATAAGGTTACAAGGGCTAAACTAGTTGTGTTGTATTGGGCCACACATTGACAAACTTGTTGATATTTTCTTTTGTCAAGTTCCTTTTGGCCTCTATCTCTAGTTGTTGTTCATGGGAGAACATGGAAGCTTCACTAATCTTTATTTTCTTCAACCATGGCATGAACAACGAAATGGGATCAAAATCCCAATTGTCATGAATTTTTTCCAATTGTATCTCCTATAGCTTGACATCGAGCACCACCATAAACCTTCTCTTGAGTATGGTGATGTCACAAAGTATCTACGGGAGGGCATAGAAGGTAACTCTTCCTCTGTCACTTGTGTATTAGAGATCAATTGTGTCAACCTACAATAGGCACTCTAGAGAAAATACTCTGGAGGGAACTAGCCTAGGTGTTGGTGTGAACAAGGTAAATTACCTGACTAGTTTCATATTAGGTCCTATTCACACTTGCATATTTAAGCTTACTTAGGTCACTTATTATTTGTGTCTCATGTTATAGGATTAAGATACTTGTCATGATCTTATTTTGTCCTTGGGTTCCATCCTTGTCATTATAACAATGGTTTCATCATTGTATTAATGTACCATTTTGTATGCATATAATCAATTCTTTTGCTTCATAGCATTTTCATTACTTCTCTCTTATGTTGAAGGTTTTTTTGGTTGCAGGTGATCCTTGGTTCCTATGGAGTTATTCATCAACTCTTACATGGTATCAGAGCTTTAAAATTTATAATTCCCTTCCCTCCTTTTAGAGACTTTTGGCCAAGAGATTTCATATAGTGCATCCTAGTGTGAAATGAAACTTGTGGTTGAGCTCAAAATGCCTAAATGTTATAAATGAAGGTAAACAACTATCAATGGAAAACTGATTACAACTGTAATATAGATATTTAATATGTAGAACCAAAATGGAAATAGTATGAAATCAACACAAAGAAATAATAGAACAGAAGATCAAACACATAACACAGTGTTTATGTGGAGAAACCCTTTCAGGAAAAACTCCACACAAGAAGAGATGCACTAGTTTGTATTAACTTCAATAGAGTTTACAATACAACACTATCAATCTCCTCTTCAGGCTTCAATCTAACAGTGCCTATTTTCTAGTCTCAACATTCTACTTTCTCATACATAGCTGTAATACAATATCCTCATAAAGGGGTTTCCTTCTAGGGCAAGAAAAGCCAACATAACCTCTACCGTTAGGTATGTGACCTAATGATGAATGATCCATATTTACAATGAAAAAATATATAATGTGGCTTTCGGGGGTGCTGCCCCTGTCGGGGCACCAATCCATGAACCCCTCACTAGGGGGATGGTCCCCCTAGACCCCGTAGGGGGGTACTCCCCTGCACTCTCCTCGGATAACCATCATCCGTCATGTCCAGGATCAAACATGTGGCTGAAACAATATTGCTACTTGATGAATACTTTTTCCCTTATGGGAATTTACAAACAACATTAGGAGTAATTAATTACATAGGATTTACAAGGTTGATGGCACTTTAATCCTAACATTCTCCCACTTGACATCAGACATTGTAAATTCATTCATAGGAGAACATAAAAGAACTAAGCACTAGGAACAAGGCCCATGGCCTTCCTGCATCACGTAAACTTTTATGTGCTCACAAGTTTAGTAAGTGAATCTGCAACATTCTCATGAATGTCAACCTTCTTCAGCTCAATCTAACCATTAGCAATCTTTTCGTGAACAAAATGGTATTGAACATCCACATGCCTAGTCCATACATGATACATGGAGTTCTTCGCCAAATATATTGCATTCTGGCTATCACAACCAATCTAAATAATCCTGCAATCAAAACCAAAACCTGTACACAAACTTTGTAACCAAACTACCTCCTTAGAGACATGAGTAGCAGCCATATACTCTACTTCGGTGTTGGATAAAGCAATGGTGTGCTATCTTTTACTCATCCAACTCACAGATCCTCCAAACAAAGTAAACAAATAGCCACTAGTGGACCTTCTATCCAAGTCACGTGCCCAATCTGCATCAACAAAACCCTATATGTCTAATGTCTTATTTGCACTATTAGTACCAAAATAAACCAAATAGTAATTAGAAGTACCACACAAGTATTGTAACACCCTCTTTCCATAATTCCAATGTTCTCTACCAGGGTTAGACATAAACCTCCTCAAAACTCCCACGGCTTGGGCAATATCTGGTCTAGTGCAAACCATTGCATACATCAAACTTCCGACAACACTAGCATATGGCACATCAAACATATCCTCTAAATCATCTTCATTCTTAGGACACATATCTAATGAAATCTTAGTACCAACCGGTCAAGGAATTCTAACTAGATTGCAATCTTGCATGCTAAATCTGTGCAAAATAGTATTCACATACTTACTTTGTGATAACCAAAGCTTTTTGTTACCTCGATACCTTTTGATCTCCATTCCTAAATATACCTGGCTGCCCCTAGATCCTTCATGTCAAATACAACTGAATTTTGAGTTTTCAACTCACTGATCATACCCTTGGTGTTACTAAAAAATAACATATCATCCACATACAAGGCAATAATCAGAATATCATCATCAATACATCAAATGTAGACACAATGATCCTCTTCACTTCTAACAAAACCCAATTTCAAAACAAATGAATCAAACTTTTGGTACTACATTCTGGGGGATTGTTGTAAACCATAAAGAGATCTTTTCAACTTGCATATCTAGTGTTCTTTCCCTTTCACCTCAAAACTTGTAGGTTGTTGCATATAAATTTCTTCTTCCAGATCTACATGCAAAAATGCAGTCTTAACATCCATTTTCTCAATTTTAAAATTATAAGCTATAGCAATGGATAAAAGAAATCTAATAGAAGATAATTTAGCAACAAGAGAAAATTTCACCGAAATTGACTCCCTCTCTCTGGGAGTAGCCCTTGGCTACCACTCTAGCCTTGTATTTTTGTAATGCACCGTCTGCTCCAAACTTATTCTTAAAGACCCACTTACATCCTATGGCCTTCCTTCATTTGGGAAAATGCACAAGATCCCAGGTGTCACACAAGTCTAAATCCATCATCTCCTCTTGCATGGCTAGCTGCCTAGACTCACTATTATCTACATGAATAGCTTCCTTGTAGGATCTAGGTTCATCATCAATACTTAATAAAGCAAATACACAATAGAAATTTGGTGGGATATACTTGTCAATTGGGTTCCATTGTCTTGTGGATCTTCTCAAGGGTGGAGTAAGAGATTCTTCCTCATGTTCTTCTCGTAAATCAAAATGCATTATCCTCTTCCTTTCTTTTTCTTCTGGTTGTACAAGATTAGAAAAAGCTCTAAGCTCCTTGAAAATCACATCTCTAGAAAAGATAAATTTTTCTAGTTAGAGGATCCCAAATATAATAACCTTTTAAATTCTCACCATATCCAATGAAGATGCATTTTTGTGCTTTTGGATCCAACTTAGATCTCTTTTCCTTAGGCACATGAACAAAAGCCTCATAACCAAAAACCCTTAAATGTGAAACAAAAGGTTTCTTACCTATCCACACTTCATAAGGTGTTGAATCAAGAGCCTTACAAGGAGATCTATTTAACAAGTAACAAGCGATACTCACAACTTCTACCAAAAAGCATTTATCCAACTATGCATCACTTAACATATTGTTGGCTCTTTCCATTATTGTTTGATTCATCCTTTCTACAACACCATTTTTTTGTGGTGCATATGGAGTTGTCTTTTGTCTTATGATACCTACATGCTTATAGAACTCATCACATTCCTTAAAGCAATATTCCCCTCCATTGTCAGATCTTAATATTTTTATCTTAAGTCCTGATTGGTTCTATACTAAGACTTTAAAATCCTTAAACTTAGTGAAAACTTCAAATTTATGCTTCATAAAATAAATCCATGTAAATATGGATACATCATCAATGGGGGTAACAAAATAACGAGATTTTCCAATAGAATCATTATCCACAAGTCCAAACACATCTGAATGAATAATTTCTAACTTTTATTTTGCTCTATTGCTTCCTGAAGAAAAAGGTATTCTCTTATGTTTTCCAAACACACAATGCTCATTTAAATTAAAGTGGTCATCATAATAGGAAAAACCTTCTGACAAATTTTTATTCATAATTGTTTTCAAAACATTTTCACTTTTGTGGCCCAATCTGTGACGCCACAACATACATGTATTTTTAGTAGTTTCAGTTACATAAGTGGAATTACAAACTATAGTGGCATCAAGCCTAAACAATGTTCCCATGCTTGTTCCTCTCACTACCAGCAAGCTTCCTCTCACCATTCTGCAACCATGCTTATTAAATGTTACCTGCATTCCTAAATCATTCAACTTTGAGACAAAAATAAGATTTCTAGCCAATCCAGGAATATGTAAAACACCAAGGAGGATTTTAATACTCACATCACTAGAACACAACAATACATTTCCTCTCCCACAATCGGATATGTAGTGTTGTCTCCAAGGTAGACATTACCTCCATCATATTGCTCATATGTGGAAAATTATTCTTTGAGCGGATTCATGTGATACGAGCATCCTGAGTCAACCAACCAATGTTCATTAGCAACAATGTTACAAGCAGAAAGTAAAACCCCATCACCTGCATCTGAGGATTTTTCTATAGAGGGATCCCAATGTTTCATGTTTCTGCATTCCTTCTTAACATGCCCTCTTTTTCTACAGTTCCAACACTTAACTTTGTTCTTCTTTCTAGGAGTCTTAGATCTGCCTTTAGATCTATCCTTAGGCCCCTTCTAATCCCCTTTTGGTCCTCTTTCCTTAAACCTTCCCCTGACATTAAGAGCATCCACCGAGCTATCCATAGCCTTCTTCCTCATTTTCTGTGACAATAGAGTTGCAACAAGAGCATCCATCTTTGGATCTTCGGGATTAGCAGTGATAGCAAGAATGAAATTCTCTGAAGATTCAGGTAAAGAACAAAGAAGCTAATGCATTTATCTTCTTCCTCAACCTTAACATCTACAGAGGCTAGTTGACTCAAAATCAAATTAAATGAATTTAAATGCTCTGCAATAGATTCATCTTCCTTCATTTTTAGAGAAAATAATTTCCACTTTAAATAAAGTTTGTTTACCACACTTTTGGCTTGATAGATTTCACCCAACCATTTCCATAAAGCATATGCAGTTTTTTCTTCAGTGACATTCAGTAGGATAGAATCTGCAAGACATAACTGGATTGTACCCCGTGCCTTTTTGTCCATCTTGTCCCACTAATCTTGACTGATAGTATTGGGTTTCTTCTCTTTTGTCACAGCCAACCAGATCTCTTTCTTCAAGTTAATCATCTATTTTTAGCTTTCACAACTCATAACCCATTCCATTAAATTTTTTGATGTCCAATCAGGATGCAGATGCAGCCATGGTTTCTACACAAAATCTACAAAACAAATTCAACCAAAATTCCCACTACAACTCAAAAAAACCCCACACTTCCACCCAAGACACAAAACTAGCTAGGCTCTGGTACCAAATGTTAGAAATGAAGGTAAACAACTATCAATGGAAAACTAGTTACAACTATAATATAGATATTTAACTGTGCATAACCAAAATGGAGATAGTATGAAATCAACGCAAAGAAATAGCTGAACAGAAGATCAAACACATAACACAATGTTTAAGTGGAGAAACCCTTTCAGGAAAAAAACTCCACACAAGAAGAGATGCACCAGTCTATATTAACTTCAATAGAGTTTGCAATACAACATTATCAATCTCCTCTTCAGTCTTCAATCCAGTAGCACATGTTTTCTAATCTCAAAATTATACTCTCTCATACATAGCCATAATACAATATCCTCATAAAGGGGTTGCCTTCTAGGGCAAGAAAATCCAACATAAAATTTACCGTCATATCTGTGACCTAATGATGAACGGTCCAGATTTACAATGAAAATATATAATGTGGCTTTCAGGGGCGCTGCCCCTGGACCCTGAGGGGGTAGCCCCTGCACCCCCTGGATAACCATCATCTGTCAGATACTGAGATCAAACATGCGGCTAAAACAAGATCGCTACTTGATGAATACTTCTTCCCTTATGGAAATTTACAAACAAAATTAGGAGTTATTAATTACATAGGATTTACAAGGTTGATGGCACCTTAATCCTAACACTATAAATCCGTATTAGGTACAATAGGGTTTGGTGACAAAAAAATTTCAATCTTTTTTTAGGGTTGACTGGGCCACCATTGTACCAGTTTGTACATTCATATGGCTTCCATTAAAGAATCTTCAAAATCTCCAGAGAATATTTTTTATGTCATCCTCTGCATCAATAAACTAGTATGGTTCTAAGTTTTTTATTTTTATTTTTATTTTAATTAAAAAAATTATTTGTTGGTATAGTATCTATCAACACAAGGCTAACATCAACCAGTTGTGCAGACTACTAGGCCTAAGTGGGTTGTCATGTTGGGGCCCAAACCCATGGGGGCTTAAACACAATTTTCCCTTGTGACACCACTACAATACCTTGCCACCACTCATGAGCTGACTCCACTAGGTCTCTATCCTTTCACCACCATTGCTTAGCCAAGTTGGTAGTACCACCATAGGACTTCCCAAATAGGCCATGTTTTTTTTAGCCCTAAAGGAGCATTTTTTTCCAAGAGCCATAACTTGGGCATACGGTATCATATTTTTGTAAATAAATAGGCATTAGAAAGCTAGTTCAAAGAACTACATATCCATCCACTTGGTTTTTCTATATTTTCCCCTAAATATCTATTATTTTAGTTTGAAGTCAGATTTTATACTTTGGCTTATGTTTTTTGAAAATTTGCATCAACGTAGATTTTTTCTTGCACAAGGGGGTTGATTGCTTATATTCTGAGGGGTATATTGTTGTTTCTCTTTCATTTTTTCTGTATTTGTCATGGATAAAACTTAAATTACTCCTCTCACTCCATACAATTACCATGAGTGGAAAAAACAAATAGAGATACAACGGAAGAAATTAGGGTTATACCAAGTTACAATGGCTACAGAACTTGAACTAGGAGTTGTTACAAAACAAAGAAAGTGGTATAACAAATGTGTTGAATCCTATGGAACATTATGCATGTTTATTTCTCCTATCTCCTTTTTCACATTAAGTCTTGTACAACACCAAATGAGATTTCGACAACATTGGAGAGTTTGTTTAGGAAGAAAGATACTTTACGAGGTTTTCAATTGGAGAATGAACTCATTAGTTTAAATCCTACTAATTTTGACAACATATAAGACTTCTTCACAAACATCAAATCACTTAGATTATAATTGAAATAATATGGTATTGAGAAACAAGACTCCCAGTTGATTCTTTCCATCCTTGCCAAACTTGGTCAAGATGATTATTCAATTTTTGTTTCTACATTTTATGCTACTAGGGATGCTCTCAGTACTACATTCCATATGCCTTCACTTGATGATTTTGCTACTTCACTTACTAAGGAATAGGCAAAGTTAATGTAGATGGGTACTCTAAAGTCTACCAAACCACAGGATTTTAATGATAATCAATGCACAAAAGACCAAAAGCTTCAAGTAGCAAGGGAAAGAAATAGAAAAATAGGGATATGAAGAGCAATGAGTAAGACAAGGAACCAACATCATAGGATACCCTTGATTAATCTTCCTCTAGTAAGGGGAAAACCCCTAGAAAGGAGAAACCCACATGTGCATATTGTGAGAAACGTGGACATGATGAGCATTACTGTTATGCAAAATAGATCGAGGAGTTGAAGCATCTTTTATAAAAGAGCAATATAAAATTACCTTCAACCATGTCAAGTGGTTCATCTTTTGCTCCTTTATCATCATAATCAGAGTACACAAAGGTCAAGGTAGTTGTTACATCTACAATTTCTGAGTCAAGGAGACGGCTTCTTGATTCTAGAGCTTCACATTAAATGGCTTCATCACAAGGTATGTTTTTTTCATTTGAGCCTTCTACTACATCTCACATCCTAATGGCTAACAACACATATATGAGTGTTTGTGGGAAAAGACCTATTGACATGGGTGAGGGATCTTTCAATGATGTCCTTTGTGTTCCTTCATTGTCAACCAATCTCCTTTCTATCTAGCAGATTACACATAGTGGCATAGGAAAGAGTGTTGAGTTCACACCAAATTTTATGATTATTCAGGATTTGAGAGTAGACAGATTGTTGTAGTTGGGGAGGCAAATCATAAGTCTAGACTATACACCTTCTCACATTTTTCCCTTGATTATCCTTTGATTGATATTCACATTTAGGCATCTAGTGTGGATAGTTTTCAGGAGGTCTAGTTTGGTCAATTGAACCTTCATGTCCTCTCCTCGACTAAGGTTCTAGAGACTTGTATTGATATCACATCTCCTCCATCACTTGTTGCTTCAAGTGATTCTTTGTAGTAGGTAAATTATAGTCTTCCAAATTTCATTCATTAGGATGAGTACTTGACAGATATTGTAGATTTTTTTGTGAGTCCCATCTTGCAGGTTTGACAGACACACTTGAGCATATCCATTTCCAACTCTTTGATGATAGTTATAGCACACCTGTTATCACATTTTCTTTGTCTTTGGAGATTGTTGTTCATGTTTGTTAATAGGTTTTTGGATTGGTATCACCTCCTTCCATTATGACATCCTCTGATTCTAATATGTGAACACTTGAGAGATTTTTAGAGGCACACATAATGAGACTTATTCCCTCATCTCTCTTCTTGGAGCAAGAGTTTCTTCTACATACACCATTGGATTTATTTCTTTCCAAGGGAAGAAATCATGTTTTCCATTTTTAGATCATCTTCAACATTCATCTTTGAGCATTCATCTTTGGCATAGGAGCTACTTCTTTGTGGGGGAATTCATAGTCTCTCTTTTTCTCTCCTATGGAGGCAATTGATTATATATTGGTGATAGAAGTAATGTTGAGGGACCATGTTGGGTCCTCCTTCCTTCTTTCACTTGTACATGTTTGTTATGTATGTTTTCTCTCTTTTGGATAGGGGTTTTTTCCTACGGATTTTTTTCTCCTTTACTTTGTTTATGAGAGATTTGTTTGTACATGGGTACCTAATATGGCCTCATAGTCGAGACCCATCCATTGCATCTTTGCATATTCTCCCTAAGTTGCACTTAAGTGGGGTGTTGGTGTGAAAAAGGTATATTACATAACTAATTTCATACTAGGTCCTATTCACACTTGCATACTTAAGCTTACTTAGGTAACTTATTATTTGTGTCTCATGTCATAGGATTAAAACACTTGTCATGATCTTAGTTTGTCTTAGGGTTTCATTCTTATCTTTATAAAAAGGGTTTTGTCATTGTATTATTGTATCATTTTGTAAGCTTCTAATCAATTATTTAGCTTCGTAGAATTTCTATTGCTTCTCTCTTACATTGAAGGTTGTTTTGGTTGTAGGTGATCCTTTGCTCCTATGGATTTATTCATCAACTCTTACACTAGGGAGCCTATAAAAAAATCTTGTGAATCCATACACCTTTATAATAGTTGATCCATGTTGAAGAATTAATCTCCTTTATGAATTGACCATAGGGTTGTCACAAAAGTTTCGGTGAGTCCTAGCATATCTTCGTTGGTGATGTAGGAGCATCCCAGGGTGTAAGAGCAATATTGCATCACCCAAAAATATTTTCTTTTACTTGTTAGTTTTGTTTGTAAGTTTTCTTTTTCTTTTCTGTCAATATCCAATCACCAAAAATTCCACCACATTTCATTGTACTAGATAATCTCACCTCTTGGTTTGGGATATATGATCTACATTGATTTGTCAACATCACATTCACTTCTTAGAAGATTATAATCATTGCAAAGGCATAATTTTATCTCTAAACTATTATAGGGCTTAACAAGCTTACACTTAGTTTCACTATTCCTAGCTTGTGGTAGCTTCCTAAAGTTTGAGGCAACAAAGGAACTCATATCAAGGTACAATGGGCCTAGGAGTGCTTATTCTTTGAACCACATCAAAATCCATTATCCCATCTTCAATGCATTCCACTGGGAGATTCATCTAAATGGTTGGTCAACTACACATTTTATTTGGCATCAAGCTTGCCTGAATAAGATCAGTCTTAACGATAGTAGATGATATATAAACATCCTTGAAGATCATTAGAATTTATAGATGAAAGAAGAAGATAGCTTGGCATGGTGCTATATTGTAAAATTTTTAAATGTAATTTTATTCATGTGTAATCAAATGGCTAAGGCCTAGCATGTTGGAAGCCCATTCCAGTAGATTGCAATGTTGTCACGTGACTATGAATGAATAAAGGATGTATGATTACTCTATTGTTTCATTGATTTTGTTGTGTGTTTGTTCATTTGGTTGCATGGTTGGATAATCTTATATCAGACCCTCTGACCATGATTGCATTAGTTGGTATTAGAGCTTGGTCAATGTGGTTTTTTTTAATGAGTTTGACAAAAGAGGGAGAAAATTGACAAGTGGAGTGTTGAAATGGTGCTAGAGACATGAGTCATAATGTCAATTAGGTCAATCAAGGAATATTGAGAAGAGGAAGCCTGTTGTAGAACTTGTGTGAATTGGATGAGCACTTAGAACTTGTGATGCAAAAATACCAAGTTCATTCCTATAAATTATCAATTAGAGTTAATAAAGAAGCTACACAATCTAAAGCAAATGGATATGACTATGAAGGATTAAACTAAAGAATACTATAGACTAATAATCCATTCAAGACACCATGATGAGGGAGTAGAGAAAGTGGCTAGATACACGAATGGTTTAAGAGAGTCAATACAAGAAGAGTTGAGCATGTTGAATATCCAAACATAAGAATAAGCATATCAGATGGCATTCACTATAGAAAATAAACTAAGCAAAAGATTTGGAGAACGACAAAACTGATAGAGAGGAAGAGAAGGAAGGTTTCAAGAAGATAGGTCTCACCATGGTGATAGAAGGCCATGTGCGGAGGACCCTAAGGATAGTATCCCATACTATAAGGAAAGAGAAGGCAATAATTCTCACTACAACAATAGGGAAATAAGTGATTCATACCTCTTGGATAGAGATGACATAAATTCTTACCACAACGATAGAACTGATGGCTATCAAAGAAGTGGGGGAAGATATGGTGGAGGTGATGGGAGGCCCTTTAGAGGAACATGTTTCAGATGTGGAGAAGGACACTAAGCATTTGAATGCCATCAAAACCAAGGAAGCTCTAACAAGAGGCTAGAAAGGAAAGTAAGAGTTGTACATGTCAATGAGGAGACTGAGAGGTCAAGAAGCTCTGAGGATGAACTAGAGAGAGGAAAGTCATTGGATATAAGATGAGATTTATTAAAACATGATTATGAAGAAGAACTAATACAAAGGAAGAATTTTTCAAAACACTATACAAAACAAGAGGTAAGTGCTCTACAGTTGTTATAAATAGTTGTAGTACAAATAATTTAGTGTCTAAAGAGATGGTTGAAAATCTTAAGTTGGAAATGCTAGAACATCCTAAACCATATATAATTGTTTGGTCATAAAAAGAACATAAATTTTTAGTAAAGGAGCAATGTTGGGTTAAATTTAAAATAGGTACATACCATGATGAAGTTTTGTGTGATGTAATGGCAATGGATGTGTTTCATTTAATTTTGGGAAGATTGTGGAAATTTGATAGAAGTGTTGTGCATTATGGGAGGAAAAATACTTAGTCTAACAATGAATGGTAAAAGGCGTCGACTAATCTTACTAAAAGAAAGAGAAGGATAGATCTGTAGCAGTGCTAGAATTTATTTTGTGGATGGAAGCAAGTTCTTAGAAGGTTTGAAACATGAAAAGATGTGTTCTATAATGATTCCTAAAGTATGTGGCACCACAAACATAACAAGTACCACCATAGATGAAAAAGTGATACCACAAAAGAAGTTTTAGAATTACTGAAAGAAAACAAGGACATCATATCAAACAATATGCCAAATGGATTATCATAGTTAAGAAGTATTAGTCACCATATGGATCTAATTCTAGGGGAAAGTTTTCCAAAAAAGGTGGTGCATATGATGACACCAACAAAAACTGAGGAGCTAAATTGGTAAGTGCAGGAGTTGTTGAGAAAGGGGTTGATTAGACAAAGTTTAAGCCCATGTATAGTACCCATGAACTAGAAACTAAGAAGGATGGTGAGTGAAAAATGTGTATAGATTCTAGAACAATAAATGATATCACTATAAAATATAGGTTTTGAATTCTAAGAATGGATGACATAATGAATTGTTTGAGTGGAGAAAAATATTTCACCAAGATTGATTTGAAGAGTGGTTGTCATCAGATCAAAATCAGAGAAGGGGATGAGTGCAAAGTTGTATTCAAGACTAATGAAGGTTTGTATGAAGGGTTAGTCATGCCCTTTGGGTTAACCAATGCACCAAGTACATTTATGAGCTTGATGAATGAGGTTCTAATGCAATTTTTGGGCAAGTTTGTGATTGTTTATCGGGATGATATTTTGATTTTCAATAAGACTAAGGAACAACACCTAGGACACATTAGACTAGTATAGCAGGGGTTGAGGGAAGAGAAGTTGTCGATCAATATAAATAAGTGTAGTTTCATGAAGAAGGAATTGGTATACTTGGGATTTGTGATATCAATTGAAGGACTAAAGATGGATATAAAGAAAGTTAGAGCAATTGTGGAGTGGCATATGCCAACAAATGTTGGAGAGGTAAGATCTTTCTATGGTTTGGCAAATTTCCGTAGGAAGTTCATTAGAAATTTTAGTGGTATTTGTGCATCTCTAACTGATACAATAAGGGGAGACAAGAAGTAGTTGAAGTGGACGTTTGGAGCAAATAAGATTTTTGAGTTTCTAAAGAATAAGGTGATAGAACAACTAGTACTAGCATTACCAAATTTTAACAAGGTGTTTCAAGTGGACTATAATGCGAGAATAAATGCAATAGGTGAAATGTTGAACCAAGAAGGTAGACCAGTATCTTATTTCAGTGAGAAATTGAATGATGCAGGAAGAAGATATTAAGTCTATGATAAAAAAATTTATGCCATTATTGAAGAATTGAAGAAGTGGAGGCATTACTTGTTGCCAAAGGAGTTTATGTTGTACACTGACCATTATGCATTGCAATACTTGAATAGCTAAGGAAAGTTTAACCAGAGACATGTGAGATGGCTTGATTTCATGCAAAGTTATACCTTCGTAATGAAGCATAGGAGTGGAAAATCAAATGAGGTCATAGATGCGTTGAATAGGAGATAAACTTTTCTAATAGAAATGAAAATAAATGTAGTTGGGTTTGAAGAACTAAAGCATTTGTATGATACTAATCCTAGTTTTTTGGAGGCATGGAAAACATATAATGAACTAGTAAGCATGGATAGAAGTAAGTGGTTGGATTACTTAATTAAAAATGAGATGGGTAATCAGTTGTGCATTCCAAGAAGTTCCATGAGAGAAATTTTGATTAAGGAAAACCATAGCGGTAGTTTGGCAGGACATTTTGGTGTAGATAATATAGTAGAATTTGTGAATGAGAACTATTTTTGTCCACAAATATATAAGGATGTCAAAAAAATTGTTCAATCTTACAAAACTTGTCAAGTTACAAAGGAGAGTAGTCAAGATGTGGGTTTGTATCAACCACTACTAGTTGTGGAGAAACCTTGGGAGGATATAAGTATGGATTTTGTACTAGGATTACTTAGGACTCAAAGAGGACATGATTCAATATTTGTAGTTGTAGATAGATTTTCTAAGATGACATATTTTATTCTTGCAAAAAAATAATGATGTGGTACATGTAGTTGGCTTATTTTTTAGTGAAGTGAGGTTGTATGGGTTACCAAGGAATATAGTCTCAAATAGAGATACAAAATTTGTTGGGTACTTTTGGAGGATATTGTGGAAGATGATGAAGGTAGACCTAAAATTTAGTTCAACATATCAACCTCAGACTAGTGGGGAAATGGAGGTTGTGAATAGGAGTTTAGGAAATTTATTGAGATGTTTGGTTGGAGATAAGACAAGAATTTGGGTTATGATTCTACTATAGGTGGAGTTTTCATATAATTATTTAGTAAAATGGAGTATAGGGAAGACACCATTCATAGTTGAATATGGCAGTAGTCCAAGAAATGTTTCAAAGTTGAGAAATATCAGCAATAAAGAGAAGTGTAGAAGTATAAGAATTTGTAAAACATATGAAGGAATGTGGAAGTAAGAAGTCATTTGGAGAAGATTAATGGCTGATATAAGGAGAAAGTTGATGAGAAAAGAAGATATAAGGAGTTTGTGGTTGGAGAAGAAGTAATGGTATATCTCAGAAAGGAAAGATTTCTAGTTGGAACATATAGAAAACTAAAAAATGAAGAAATTTGGCCCTTGCAAAATTGTGAAAAGATTTGATTAAGGAAATACATACGAATTGGAGTTATTAGAAGGGTTAGTCATACCACCAGTGTTCAAAATTGTGGATCTATACTAGTACTATGAAGGTGAGCCAATGGGTAGTGGTACAAAAGTACAATTCTAGAATCAACTACCACAACAACAAAAGGAAGAGATTAAGGAGATTATGGACAACAAAATTAGGAAAATAACAAGTAATAGAAAATATAAGGAATATCTAGTGAAGTGGAAAGGAATGCCTAAAGAAGACTCATCCTAGATTTCAAAGGTTGAGGTAGGCTGTCTTAGTTTCCCTCTAGCCATTGGAAAGTGAGGGGCCCACTTTTTAATCAACCTTGGGTGTCTGATGTAGGAGCATCCCAATATGTAAGAGAAATCTTGCATTACCCAAAAATATTTTCAATCATTACTTTAGTGGAGGAGGGGAGTCCATAGATGACTGAGTCACATCCTAATGGGTTATGGCCAATTTTGGCATCAATACTAGGTAGAGTTGATAACATTGGTGTAGAAGCATGTGCACAAGGAGGGAGGGATGCTTGAAGATTCTCATGACTTCTAGGTTTTGGAGTTGGGTGGCTATCTACTCATATAAGTGAAGTGAACAATCCATCCACAAAGTATCTATCATGTGAGTTTATTTTGGCATGTATGTGACTGCTAGTTGTTGTGGGAACACCATTTTATCATCTTGCATGTGCAATAAATAGGACACCATGTCACACACATTCTAAGTGTCACTTTTGAATTAGTTTAGTGACAGTAGGAACTGGAGGGGAGTGGTGAAGGTAGTTGGGGTAGAGGTTGTTTGCAAAATCCATCTTGTCAAGTATTTTCTCCCAAACACCAACTGGGATATCAACATTACATTTGAAAGAACCAAGGAGAATACCAATAATTTTTCTTATCATTTCCTCCAAAATGAGACATTTAAACTAGGTAGTCTTAGCCTTCCCTTTAATGGTGTGAGAGGTAGGGTCAAATAATTTGGAGCATGCAATGATGATTTCTAGGCATGGGTGCACAGTGGGAGCAATGAATTTAGGCAAGTAGGTAGTCCATACCCTATCAACATAGCTAGTAGGGGCATGGGTATGGTGTTTCTCAAATGTAACTTTATGTCAATAGAACATGTCGTGCTTAAGTGAGGTAGGGATGGTAGACAGATGGGTATCATAGATGTGATCTGCATCATCATTAACCAACTCAGGTTTATAGTATGAGAGTAGGGGACGAGGTCACCTAGTTTGGCCATCACCTCATTTGGGTACATGGCTATGTAGGAGGCATAGGTAAGGTCCAGCTCTTGAATGAATTTTCATCTCTCTGATGGTAGAGATGGAATTGAAACTTTCATTTACTTTTACTTCTCTCACTTTCCCATAGTGATAGACCTTTGTTGGTTCTTTGTTCTTTCAACAATTTTGGTCTTCAATGAAACCTTGCTTGTATCTAGATGCTTCTAGTATTTTCAAGCTCTTCTCTTAAGTGCTCTCAGAAATGATGGTTGTCAAATAGAAGAATGGCTTGAAAAGAGCACAGTTACACTGAGATGGGGGTGAATCAGTGTAGTTCAATCCAACACTTTATACAACAATCTTAAAAACTCTTCAAAACAAATAATGAGAATGAACACTAATAAAACATGCACACATAACACCAAAATTTATGTGGAAACCCTATGAGGGAAAAACCACTGAGAGTTGCTTGAGCTACTGCTCAAATTCAACCTCAAAAGAAAAGTTTACAATTGTTTTGATAGCACCCACTTCAAGGTACAACCACACCTAATACATTGTTTTCAGGACACCAACCCCAAGGTACAATGCACACCTGATCAATAACAAACTCTTCTTAAGGCACCAACCCCAATCAACGAAAGTGAGACACCAAAATACTTAAAATTTTGACAAATTTATGTGCAAGAAATGATTCTATACAATCTAATTTGCACCAATCAATAACCAAAAAAAATGCCCTCTGCAAAACAATCTTTAGTGAATCAACCTTCACACTTCTGATTAATAAAAAACCTCATGAAAATACCCTGCTGTTCATTTTTTGTATCATGATCTTTGCATTATAAAGATATTGTATTCATTATGTTCACAGCCCTTCTATATGCTTTCTGATTAAATAAAAATATTATACCGTGCATATCATGTTCTATTCAGTGTGTTCTCTAAAAAAACCTTTGAAACTCGTGGAGAAAGGTATATAACATCCCTGTAATCATCGAGCTTAAATAAGTTAACAAACTGTTATAGAAACTGCATATAACTGCAAAACGTTCATTTTCCCGTCAAGTTCCATTCATTCCGTAGAGCCGTTAGGTTTCAAAAAAAACTTTAAATCACATCCATCGATTTATCTTTTCGTGCCATCAAAGACACCGTTGATCATAAATTCCTGCTCGGTTATGAACCGGGCACCGAAGGCACCGGTAGTGTCTAGGAGGAAGGGCCAGTGAAGGTACGACGAATGACCCCTTGAGATGTCACTTAAGTGACATGTCCACCGGGCATTAAAGGTCACTGGGCGAATAGAAATAAAGTGTGCCCGTCACAACTAGACCTTATAACATATGATTAGGGTTTAAGACATATAGACTTAGGGTTTAGAGGAGACTCTAGGCTATAGAAAAACATGTCTTTAGATATAAATTAAACCTTAAATTATTATATTTAAAACTGCAGACAGAGTGCATTCTAGGACAGAGTAATAAATAGATTTTGTAAACCAGGAAGATTTAGAAAATTTAGGGCTTCAAACATTTACAACTTAGGGATTTAGAGGACACTTAAACTTTTAGGACCTAGGTTTTGTTTAGAGAGAATCAAAACCCTAAAATTTTAAGACACACAACCTTGATTTCACACCCTCGGATACTCTAAGCAAAGAAGGATAAACAAATAAGGATAGATGAAAGAAGACTTTTAACATTTAAAGATTATGATAAGAGACATGTCAACCCCTAAATTGCACCCAAAATAATATGGACTTGAACTCACTGAACACCTGAGGTATAAAGGAAGACAATGAGGGCTACTGTGAAAAGAGGTCTTCAAGAATGGATAATAACATCACACCTCATAAAGACACCATCAACATATAACTGAATGAGCAATCAAACACTTTGCCATGAAGACAATTTCACCATAATGGCATGAAGATTTGTATCTGCATTGTGAATTGAGATTAGACAAACCATATGCATGACAACAAACCACATATGTCCGGAGAGTTCTTCTAACACCAAACTGAGTTGACATCAATGCCAACAAACCAATATCATGTGATCAAATGCTAGAGGGCCAACATGGCTTGAGGCAATTCTATTTATAATGGATCCATCAAGGTTAACTCAAATTTTGGGAAGTTTGAAATGTCAAATGAATGTAGGAGAAAAGGCTATATAGAGGGGAAATATTGCAATGTGGCTATAATGACTAGGGAATGAAAACTATACATGGAGGAAAAGATATGATACATAATTATTTACAAGGGCAAGGATCACTTACTTTTATGGATTCAAGTGAATTATGTTCATCAGAATTGGCAATATGGTCCCACCAAGCATTGAAAAACATGTTTGCCTACTTGCAACTAACTATGATATATGGCCCACTCCAAAGAGAGTCCAACTTTTCATGGTGTCCTATCTTTTCTTTATTCTCATCCCACTTTAGTACAAAATTATCGACTCTAAAGTATTTAATCATGGATCACTTGTCAAACCATATTTTCAATGTGCTTTGATGTTTACCCATTTGGTCTTGTGTAGTAGTCCTTTATTCTTCCAATTGTATCAGATCATCCATTTTGGTAGTCATTGCTCCATTATTATTGATTTCTTGTGTGTAGGTGATGATCAATTCTAGGAGCTCTATAGAGATTGGTAGTATAGCCTCCCTTCCATAGGCTAGAGTGTAAGGATATTCTCTCGTAGCTTGTTTTTGAGTTATTTGATCAACCCAAATAGTTTGATTCACGTGAGTATGCCATTGCTTCTTAGAATATGCTCCTATTCTCTTGATGATCTTCATTAAGTTCTTATCTGTGTACTCTTCCAATATATTTCCCTATAGGCAATAATTTGAGAATGCCTTTAAATACATTCTATGTCCATGAGAAAATTAAGTGATTAAAGTTCCTGTAAATGCTTTAGCATTACCAATGATGATGGTTTTAGGTGCAATGAATCTCAACACTATTTCTTTAAGGAAGTAAATCATGACTGCCTCCATTGCAATCTTTAGTGTCATGGCCTTAATCCATCTCGTGAAGTAATATAATATTGTTAGTATAAACCTTTGGCTAGTTCTAGATGGAGGATTGATCATGATGATGAAATTGAGTCCCCACATAGAAAATGGTTGATCCATGGAGATATGATTCAGTGGGAGGGGTGCTTTGTTCTTCTTATTGGTGTAGAATTGGTAGTTTTGACAACCTCACACCCATCTATGTGTATCCACAAACATTTATGGCCAATAGTATCATGCTCTCATGATTTTAATAGTTGTGGTTTGGGTAGAGTAAAGTATTCTTGATTGTCCTTGATGAGATACTTTGAGGATAACTAGGAATTTGTCTTGTTCTACACATCTAAGCAATACTTTATCAAAATTTTATCAGAGTAGGACACCTTCAACCAATTTGTATGACATGACATGAGGTTTGTAAGCCCTTTTGTGTCTGAGGTTCAACACCTTAGGGTATTTCCTTGTTTCCAAGTATTGGATCCTATCTTGGATCCATCCTATTTGGTGTTGTTCTTCACTTATTATGCAACAGTCTTTGTCTTGTTGATCTTCTTCTTCTCCTTCCAATTCCTTGGGAATGAGGATGTCCTCCACTAGGTGTTGGCATAGGGCTTTCCCTTTGACCAATTTGGTGGGCTTCACATTTATCTCATATTCTAGGATCTTTGTGATCTAGTCGACCCTTTTCTCATTAATTTCTTCATTCATGATGAACTACCTTATGCTTGAATGAGCCACTATGACTGTTACTCTATTTGTAGACATGTGTTTAAATTTCTTGATCCTCTTTACCAAGGCATAGACTTACTTTTCCACAAAATTGTACTTCTCCTATGTATCCTTCAAAAGATTGACTAAAGAAGGTAATGTGATGTTCTTCAATGTTATCCTCTCTATTTGTTTGGGGGAGAATCACAACAATGTTGGCCTTTTATCCATAAACATAGAGAATGAATTTGTTAGAGAAACCATGATTGATCAACATTGGGGCCTTGGAAATTGCTTGTTTGATGAGCTCAAATGCATGGGATCCTTCCTCTACCCATTTGAATTATTGGTCCTTCTTAAGCATAAGAGTGATGGGTTGGATGATACTTATAAAATCAAATATGATATTCCTGATAAATATTATCTTTTCTAGGAAAAATTGTACACTCTTATTGTCTTGTGGGTGTGAGAGCTCTAGTATGGCTTCAACTCTTTCTGAGTCTATAACAATGCCATCTTTAGAGACAACATGTCCAAACAACTTGCCTTAGAACACTGTAAATATGCATTTCCTTGGATTGAGAGAGATCTTAAATTTATAACACCTTTCAAATACCTTTTCTAGGTGATCAAAGTGATCTCCTTTGTTCTTAGAGAATATAATTAGGTCATCTAGGTATATCAAGATGATCTCGTTGATTAGGTTCTTAAAGGCAATATCCATTTCTATTTGAAATGTAACTCTAACATTTGATAGGCCAATTTAAGGCATTTTTTGATAGACATATGTGCCCCATTTAGTGTTAAATGTTGTATTATGTTGATATTCTTCCTTCACCAAATATTGATTGATGCGAGATAAACCGTCCAACATGGAGAATCTATTAGAACTAGCCACTATTTATAGGAGTTGGTCCATTGATGGTAGTGGATAATGATCGTTAAGAGATGCCCAATTTAGGTCCCTAAAATCCACACATAACCTGATCTTCCCATTCTTTTCCTTATTGGGACCAATTTAGAGATCCATGTTGAATGCTTAATTGGGTGTATGGTTTTTTAGCTTACCAGCTTGGAGAGCTCTTGCTTCATAAAAGGCTTAATTTTTGGATTCGTTGACCTTTGATTTTTCCTAACTGGTTTGATCTCAAGCTAGGTTTTAATTATGTGCTACATTGCTTCTTTATTATAGCCCTTCAACTCTTCATAATCCTAGGCCATGACTTAGTCATATTTTCTATAGAGGTTGATGAGGTGATTTTCTTTTTCTTGTGTATAGAGATTGACTAGATTCATAACTCTTCCAGGGAAAATATCTACATCCTTATAATCCTTTTAGTTGGCTAGTATCTTCCTTTTCTCTTTACAAGAGTCATTAGGACTGAATATGCCCTCAAGAGTGACTAATCCTCTAAGTATCTTGTTACCTTTCAACTGGATTATTTGATCTCGATAATCTCCCTCTATCTTAGAAGTGAGATCCTTTATGAACTCATTGACATTTTGAAGGAAGTCAACACTTTATCAATTATTCTGGAATACCATCCAATGGAACTGATTATTTGGTACTGTGGATTTGATTACCAATTTGATCCCATCCTTGTTTCTCAATGTTTCAATAGTGAGGTCAAACTAAGAACCAATAAGACTCATTCTATCTACTTCGACATTCTTCTTTCCTAGGTACCACTTATTTATTGATAGTATCAAAATACAAGAGATCCCATATGCAGTGCTTGTATGCTTTCATGAGGGAATTTGTGGTCATGCATAAGGATCTAACCTACTTAATCATTAGCTTTGAGTTGCCATGTATTTGGAGCATCTTAATACCCTTCTTTTTTGCAAATAGCAACCCTTACACCAATGCTTTATATTCCACAATATTGCAAGTGCACTTGAATTGGAATCAGAAGGACTATTGATACTTTTCTTCGTAAGGAGAGATCAATTGGATGCCGATGCCAATGCCAATGCCTATTTTGCAATTAACAGCATCAAAATATGACTTCCACATCTTGCTTCCATTTTCTTCTTTCCTCGTGACTTCTAGGATTATATGGACCTCTTCATGAATTAGCTATGTACCTAGACTAGTCTCTTCAAAAATTTGGTGAACTTTTTCATCTGCACCATTCATGAGTGACCACAATGCATCATGATCTTCATTTAAGATTTAATTGGTGGTATGTACCTCATCACGGTGCTCGAGAGAGTGCAGCTCATCCTCTATCATGAATGATTGGCTAGGATTGTTGTGGATGATAGGCCTTTTCTTAATGTGATGCATATTAAGTGATTTAGAAGGAATCCTATTTTAGTTCCATATCTTGTGGTTAAGAACATATGGTTGTAGTCTAGGGAGAGATATCCTCCAAATTTAGTAGTGAAATCTCTAGAAAAACAAATGTTGAATGCAGTAGGTATCTCAATCACAAATATGTCTTGAAGGACTTTGACATTGGGGTAGGCATATAAGGACAAGGGTAGATTCTTGACCATTCCTACAAAATTAATCAAGGTGCCATCCAATTGAACAACTCCCTTGGTTGTAGGCTCATATATCAAACCAAGAGCCTCCATAACCTTTGTAGGCATCACTGAGGTAATTGAACCATAGTCTATCATACAATTACATATCAATTTGTTCTTATGAACCAATGTCAAATAGAAAGGCTTTGGTTTGATTTTTCTTACCTCATTTCCTATAATTTACAAGATAGTAGGTGGTGGAAGGATTACTTTTGTTTATTTTGCAAGTGGCATCCTTTGTTTTCCTAATTCCTTTTATCTTTTAAGAGCCTCCTCTAGCATCTTCATTTTCTCAAGTATGAAAATCACCTCTCGGAGTAGTACATTGCCTATGGATCTTTTGAGTTGATCCACTATGTTGAATGAGCTCTTATTCTGTGTCATCTTGGTCATATTAGGTGTCCAATGCACTCACAACTTCTCCTCTGCAAGGTATGGGTTTTTTCTTATCCTTGGATGGCCCTTTGTTGTTCTATTCATCCTTCACACCAATTGGTTCCATGAACCTTGAAGTAGATGTCATTGGTACACCAAATACTAGGGTGTCCCCAACTCTTTATTTTGTAGGCAACAACATCCTTGATTGTAGTTGTTGTTTTGTTGCCTTCCTTATTGCTCTCGTTTGATTTAGTCAAATTTGGGTTGTGACTCTTCTAAAATTGCAATGAGTTTATTTGAACATATGATTTAGAATCCTCCTAGGCCATCGATATTTGTTTTGAATTGCTTGTATGCTTTGGGTAAGTTTCTATTGTGAACTATTTATTGCCTTGGTTAGCAGTCTATCTTTTCTCAACATCAAAATTGGTTTGGGTGTGGGGGTTGGTAGGGATTGTTGTGGGAGTATGGGGAATATAGAATTGATAATACCATATGTTGGCTTCTCAAGTGTACTTATTTTGGGATATCAGTAGCTCTCTATTGGGATCATGGGGAATCTATTGCAATAACTATTCTATTGGTACTAGTTGATTTTGTTGCATATGAGGTTTGGTTGGTTGATGTGGATGCCTTTTCTAGTAGTATTGGTTATTTTGGAATGGAATGTAGCCTTGATTAGGTTGTTGGTTGTATTGCTAATTCTAAAGGCACTGATTATTTGCATAAGGAGGTCTTTGCACAATATGTTGATTTCTTTTAAGAGTGGCGACCTCATTAGACATGGTTCAAAGTAGGCTTCTCATTTTACCAAGCTCAATGAGAGTTGATGGCTTAGAAAAATGATATTCTAGTTAAGGATTGGCTATAATAGGGTTCATGAATGGAAAATAAGTTGGTTGTTCAATAGGTACAGATTGATATGGTGGCTAAACATTTAGGAATAATGGCATGGGAGGTTGAAGCACCAACCTTCCAATCTATATAAGATCATTTTCTGTAGTTGTAACAACCTT